>JAVQJF010102032.1:0-19240 GCA_036023855.1 Gadopsis marmoratus
CCCCAGGTAATTGTTTAAGGTTGTAGATAAGCATCTGTGGCTATTAACCATATTTTTCTGTCTCTCCCATCTCCCATCTTGCCCCCTCCCTCCAGTGGTCCTATGCGTTGGAGAAACCCAACACAGGCAGTGTGTTCAGCTTGGCCTGGTCTGCAGACGGCACCCAGCTGGCCGGAGCCTGCGGCAACGGGCATGTCATCTTTGCCCATGTGGTGGAGCAGCACTGGGAGTGGAAGAACTTTGTGATCACACTCACCAAGAGGAGAACAATGCAGGTAGAACAAGAGGCACACACACGTCCCTCCCTGTTTTAGATTTCTGGTCATTTTCAATCTTAAAGAAAGTCAATTTGGTCTGTTCTAGCTACTCAGTGACTCATGTCATTCTTAATTCATATTTTTTTTGATGAAGCAAAATACGTATTGGTGTAATACAAAACAATGGCAGAAAGAATAGAAATCCATTTTCAGTAAATCTCACCTAAACTAATGGCGCAGTTAGATCCATATGAAAAGTACTGCAATGCCATATATGCAGACTGTAAAGAGGTGAATGAATATGCTATGTAGAGAAGCAAATGCTTCCCAGGCCTCTAGTTGTGGCCATATATTAAAGTAGGACCCTCCCTGTGTGCCAGTGTGCAGCCCCACAATGACAATGACCAGCCTGTCTAGCTGCTTCTCTCGCTCCACCATTCTCTACTGCTTAAACTCATGCTAACCACAAGGTAGCGTTTACATGCGGTTAACACACCCAAATGTACATACACACACACACACACTTGTATACTTTCAGACATGGATACACACGCACACCTACAGAAACAAGGTCACGCACACACGTGCGCTCATTTGCCATAGACAGACATTTTTAGTCTCTATGGCAAAGACGGTGCAGTTGGTGTAAACCAAACAAAGTCAGGTCATCAACCATTTATTTTCAGCCTCGCAGGCGCTTTTCTGTCTCCCTCCTCCCCCTCTCCTCCTCGCAGTCCTTTTTAAAAGTGCACATCTGCCAGTGGTTTGTGAATCAGCCAGCTAAATTTACCACCTTGCGGTCAAATGTTTTTTATTCCTGGTTGTGTTGCATGTAAATTTGGCTTGCTGGAGGGAGCAGAGGATGAAGATTTGTAAAGCTGTAAAAATAACCCCACCTTTCACCTGGTGCTGGAAAAGGCCTTTTCATTCATTCACAGAGAGAGCTGGAGGGAAGTATTTATCTATGCAGGCAAAAAAATGAGTACCAACCACTGCACGCACACACTTAAAACAGTAAAAACTGCTTTCTGTGACCACAGTTGCCCTACGTATACTTGGACGTACTGTAGACTGTTTCCTGTGTATATTAAGAATAAATACACTCCAATGTGTACGTGACTGTGTTCACCCCTCTGTTAGTGAAGCCTGTGTTTCCCCTTTGTTGTTTGTGTGTTTAAATGTAAAGTGTTTGCTCAGTAGAATAAAGTTTGTGCCTGTTCAGTCATTTCTGAGAACTTCATTCATTCCTTCTCTTGTTTTTTTCATTTATCTCATCTTGTTTCCCTTCCTCTCCTTTCCTTTTTTTTTCTCAGGTGAGGAATGTGCTGAACGATGCAGTGGACTTATTGGAGTTTAGAGATCGAGTCATCAAAGCCTCTCTGGCATATGGTCACCTAGTGGTCGCCACTTCGCTCCAGTGCTATGTCTACAAGTCAGTAGCCCACTCCTTCTTTGTTTGTCACATCTGGTCCTCTCATCCCCTATTCACACTGACCGCATTGAAAATTCTCATTTTAGGATTTCAGGTTTTTCCTCACACATCAGGGATTTTTTTCAACATATTCTCATCTTTTACATTTATTGACCAAATCCTGAGGGTAATTTTCGTATCCAACTGAGATATACTAAGATTCCATGCCAAGTGTAGCTAGATGCACCTAAAATTTTGTCAAAGAATTAAAAAAAAAAACTGAAATATTATGGAGGCCTGGTGGAAAATACAATAACCGCATGTTACTATGACACTGACTCTCAAAGCTAATGTTATCAGATGACCTCTGTGTATGTTGTGAAACATGGTAGGTTCATTTCAGGTGTAACTTTTACTTGTACACATCATGGACATGGCAGGATTAAGAACACAGACCCCCTCTGCAGTTAATACAAATGTCAGGAGGACTGTGTCACTGTTTCTTCTTACTGTATTTCTGTAATGATCATTTGTGTCAGTTATTTGTCTATAACTGCACTCTCCTTGTTCTATCTGTAGATTTATGTTCTTTCATTGATATTTCCTTTATCTTGATATTGCCTTTCGGTTCTCGGTTTTGTTTCTGTGTCCTTCGCACCTCTGCACTTAATGCCAGATGTAGCACTTATGTTATTGGATGATTGTATTTTCACAAAGTTTGCTATGTGTGTTTTGTGATGTGTATTTTTGCCAGCTCAAGAAACTGGAACACTCCCCTCATCTTTGACCTGAAGGAAGGAACAGTGAGCCTCATCCTGCAAGCGGAGAAGTGAGTCTCTTTATTCCAGGAGCTGTGCAACAAGAGAGTGAACAGGCTGTTGGATCATCTATCAGCTTCTCTAATGCTTCATTACTCTGCACTGACCACTCATCAAGCAGCCAACCAAACACACACACACACACACACACAGGGGCTGTGCTCTAGTGCTCTAGATTAGCTAGCCCTGTCATACAATAAGGCTGAGAGTGAAACCACTGGGGTAAATTAGATTAATATGAAGTAGCTCTTGTGCAATACTCCAGTGCAGAGTCCCTGACACTCAGCATAGAGCTAAATAGATTACTGGCCATTCTGAAATCACAGTTGAGTTTGATGAGTCCTGCTGAGTAAGTCAATACTGTGTTAATGTGCATTACATGTGTAAATTCCCTGCTTGTGTCAGTTGATTAACTGTTATCATCTCTTCATTATTTTACTCCTTGCTCCCCTTCTTCCCTCTCCACACTATGTCTATCGCTCTAGATAGTTAGATAGATAGATAGATAAGTAGATAGATAGATCTCAATACATGTGACAAAGAGGAGAGGCAAGTCAGATCAAAGTGTCAATGATTTTATTAGAAATTAACAAACAGAACTATTTATAAAGAAGGCATGAGGTATGGAACGTAAGTGCATCAGTAGTGAGTGGAATGTATGGTTGAGTGAGGGATGTATGTTTGTGCGAGTGTTGCAGGCAGCAAAATGGGAAACCAAACCAATACCTGGACAGCATGGATCCTAGGAGAGGGGGGGAGGGAAAGAGGGTCAACTGGTCGAGGCAGATGACCGCCCACCCAGAGCCTGGTTCTGCTCGAGGTTTCTTCCTGTTTAAAGGGAGTATTTCCTTGCCACTGTCGCATACTGCTCATGGTGGGAATGTTGGCTCTCTGTAGAGAGAGAGAGGCCACCTAATCACACGACCCTCTCTGACTGCCAGAGGTCTGGGAGCTTGAGGGTCCTGCGCAGTATCTTAGCTTTTCCTAGGACTATATATGTACTATATATATACTTACTGTGCTCTCATCCACTGTATTCTCTTGTCTCCCCCACCCAGACATTTTCTGCTAGTGGATGGAGCAGGGTTGTATACGTTCTCCTATGAGGGTCGATTGGTATCCTCCCCCAAGTTCCCTGGTATGAGAGCTGACGTCCTAAATGCCCAGGGTGTCTCCCTTAGTAATGACACTATCGCCATCCGAGACAAGAGTGATGAAAAAGGTGAGGGGACCGCTGTCACCATTATAATTATATAAATAGGATGGGCTGTGCTTTTACTATGTTCTCTTTTCCTTTCTCCTCTGCAGTCATACTTCTCTTTGAGGCCCTGACTGGGAAAGCCCTTAGCGATGGGAAGCCCTTGACTCACAAGGTGGGTAAACCTTTGCCCTTACAATGACATTTGCCTTTCACCAACAAGGAAGTTCTCTGACTCTGGTGTTTTGTCTTTTATGTCCTGTCTCCACCATAAGTGGGAATTTGTCACGTTGTGTATATTGACATCTGGTGCTTGTGATCACCTTGCATCAACATTTTTGCAAATATCAGCACAGTTTTATAATATAATGTACTTCATGAAGGACCAGAGCTGGAAGAAAATTAGAGACTTTCTTTTCTAGCAGTCTGACAAACATCAACCACTATTTACATAGTGGCGTGAATTAGATTTGTTCTCCTGTACAGCGCTGAGATCAGCTGGTCGAGTTACTGTTATAAAAGTCTTGATGCCATGCCAAAGTAGTTGGTATTTGTTTTTTATTATGTGTTTATAACAATATGATATCATAACAGAAGCTGTCTGATGGTGGCTGTTCAAGATGTGTGTTAAAACAATATTTTCTTATAAAGGTTTAGAGACAAAACCACAAATGTGATGAGTAGTGAAGTTGCAGAAGTATTTCTTTGATTCTTTAAATTTTCAGTTTGTTGTACTAATTACTAATAATATAAATGATACTCGGGGCACAAAACTCAAAATTAGCTAGTTTATTAATCACTAACTACAGAATTATGTTATCTGGGACTATTTTTGGTATTATTTGTCTAGTATATAAAATATTAAATATAATCATGTATTCACATCTTAAATAACGAGAGCTTGTGGCATCTTAAAGGCCCTACACATTCACAGTCACCCACATAGGTGTTTTCACATGTGCCTGATTAGAATGCTTCTCAGGACTGTGTGGGTATGTGCAGAATGACATCTCTCTCACTCTCCTCTGTGTTGCTACACTACTACAAACTAAACCCCTCCTGCAAACATCAATTGTCCAGGCATACTAGCTTAACAACCTTAACAATCCTTTTTGTGCATGCCAAAGCCATATTCATGGGGCAATAGTAAGTGTGGTTACACTAGAAAATGTGTGTCCTTGAAAAATAGGTGGTGCTGGGAGCTTGGTGACATAGATAAAGTTATGCGACATCGCTAATATGGTAGCTTCTTTTAATTTAGACTCTGGCTCTCGCCGTTCCCTGGAAGGTCAGCACTGTCAATAAAGTTGCAACAGCGCAAACTTGTGTAAAAGTTGAGCTCTATTTAAAAGCAAGTAACTAACTGCATACATACTACATAAACTATTTTGTATGATTACAGATTACATTAGAAACAGGTCTGTACAAGACAGGCACAGGGAGATGACTTGTCAACATCATTCTCAGAGCCTTCTTTAAAAAGTTGAGCAAATTGTTTTAAAATGCAAACAATAAGGCCTAAATGTCACCTTTTGTGTGGCTCTTTTAAGGATGTTTTCTTATAGAAAGCATCCATCCTGGGATCGGTTAAAAACATCTAACCCTAAATTATTGTACTATAATACTTGTGCTACTTAGACACAGCCTGCACTTTAAGATTGATGCTGCTGCTTATTTTGCAGTCAACTGCACAAATCGTCTAGTGAGGATGCTGACTTTTTGCCTGCAACCTTTAAGCTTTATGTAAAGGCAGTGGCATATTTTTTGCCCTGATGATTCAACAGGCTGCATTTTATTTTAATAAACCTAGTTGAGGGGAACAGCCTTTTCAGAGTGAGTGTCTGTGCTAAAAAAATATACATACCCATATCCAGAAGGGGGAGAGACAATAAAGACACAGGAAGAGAATGGGGGAAGGGCTTTGGAGTCAAACTAAGGAACGAGACGAAAAGAAGGAAAGGGTTAGAAGAGAAGGAAAATAAGTGGAGGTAGCAGTACTTACTGTTTGTCAGCATGGCTTTGTCTGCCAGTACTCCACAGCTCCAAGACACTGCACTGAAGCCAGCTGGCTTTGTCCAAACACACACACACTCACACACAGGTTCAGACGCACATATACCCACTCAATGTCTGTCTGTCTCACTCACACACACACACACACACACACACACACACACACAGAGAGAGAGAGAGAAAGGCAGCTGGGTCACGGTACAAACCAGTTCTCCCATTTTACTTTCTTTTCCTGATCTTTTGTCATCTCTCCATCCTACACTCCTCTGTTCCCACTCTTACCTTTTTGCTTGTGTGTTTCATTATCCGTATGTAGCTGGATGTGGTGGAGGTAGCTCTGGATCAGAGTGGCCCATCCACTGAAAGGAAGATTGCTGTGATAGACAAGAACCGTGACCTTTACTTGACCTCTGTGCGTCATTTTGGGCGAGAACCCAAAATCTGCAAAATTGGTGAGACAGGGAGGAGGGAACTCACTTGGCAAGATATGTAGTGACTTTCTCTGCTTTTACTCACAAGTGTAGCTAACATGGTTGTGTGTGTGCTCTGCCCTGTAGGTAGCATGGTTCACAGTATGGCCTGGAATGATGCTGCTAACATCCTGTGTGGCGTCCAAGACAACCAGTTAACAGTGTGGTACTACCCGAGTGCAGTCTTCACTGACAAGGAGCTGCTGCCAAAAACACTGTACATAAAGGATGGCAGGTAGACATGTTTGTCGCTCTCACTTATATACTGGTATTTTAGCATAAACGGCGGTGGTGGTTGTGTTGAAATTAGAAGCTGGCCAGAATTACAAGCATCCAGTAGCAAGGAGTCCTAAGGTCCAGCTGTAGTATCCTGACAATTTTCATGTGATCTTGAAACAGTCTTGGAAGAGAAATAGTAGGAAAAGATGTCAAATAAGACCAAAAAACACAACTTAGGAGCAGCTTTTTTGCACGTCCAGCTCCCTCCCCAAGGTGCAACACAGGAGGTGTTATTATTATTGTTGTTATTATTATTATTATTAGGTGCTGAGACAGAGTGCCTGCACTGTCAATACAGATGATCCTGGACTATGTTTGCTGGTCTCTACTACACTAACCTGAACCATCTAACTGAATCATACTTTTTCAGACATCATACATTTGTGTTGCTATGTTTCAGTTTTTTATTTGTGTTTTTTTTTTTGCTTTTACTGTTTTGGTGCTCCGATACCAAGAGTGTATTCACGGGAGTCATTCAAAGTTTGTTTTCCATGCAATGTGCATAAAAATGTGCAGGGAACACCAGATACCAAGTGGCATATAATAATAATAAGCAAATACAAAGGCTCCATTTTTACAATTTCATCTTGGTTTTTAGGATATCTGTGATTGAAGGCAGGTTACAGTGAAAGTTACAAACACAGCACTGTCAGTATGTTATTCTGTCAATTCAGCAAAATAGTATATGTGGTGGACTGCCACAAATTACTCTTTGTATTAGAAATTCTGCCACACACGTTCAAACTGGCAAAAACTGCACGGTCAATACGTTGATTGTTGTATTCATAATTAGCACACTCCATCTTCCTCTAAATGTTAAATCCATTTTTTACTTTGTTATAACATATTGCATTATCCTATATATCTTATTGAACAGTCTTTTTTTCCCACTTGAGTATTCATACTTTTTTCACACCTATTATTGACACTTGACAAACAGGCACGCACTGACATTTCTGTGACAACTCTGTTTACATATTTCTCCTTCAAAGCGAGTTCAGCCACGCACCCCACATTCTGAGTTATGTTGGCACCAAGGTGACGTTGCGCCAAGGAGATGGTTCACTATTGTACAGCAGTGTGCCTCCCTACCCAGCCCTCCTCCACGAGTACAGCACATCTGCACGCTGGGAGGATGCACTGCGCCTCTGCCGCTTTGCCAAGGTAAGTTACCAACATATCCGGGGTTTGTACAAAGTTTGGAAAATGCTGAATTTTAACCGTTATCTTTATAAAGTTAGGAATATGCTTGAATTTGAATATACTCCTTGGAAAATGCTTGAATTTTAACATAATCGTCTCATGTAAACCGAAATGTTTTTCATATTTGAATTGTTTGTTGTCTCCTGGCATTTATAGTAACAATTTAGTCACAGTTTAGTTAGTATGTGATGATAAAGACAATTTTTTGGTTTGAAATTGCTTGAACTTTACTTTTGAAACGCTGTACGAACCCTGCATATCTCTGTTAATGGGTGCTAATTGTGCAGGTGAAGAATTTGCCAATTTGAACTTAGCTATAACTGTTGTGACATCTTTCACACATCTGGTCTTAGTTGATTTACAAAACTACATTTGTTTTGCATTTGTATTTATATAATTGACTTCAAGATCGTGACGTATCCTGCAGTCAACGGCTCTGGCACAGTCCAGGTTCTTGTGGTGTGTGTCACATGTATGAAAGAGAGAGAGACAGAGTCTGAAAGGAGAAAGTAGTAGACAGGTTTATGGGACCAGACCAGCAGGCTTTAATTAGCCTTCAATTAGCCTGGTGACACATTTACCGGATTTAGCCCCCATAGACCGCACTCATAAATACACACTCCGCTATATGCATGTGTAAACTCTCCACATGCATACACACACACACACACTAACGCTGAACGCTGAGTTAGACTGTGTCATAGCTTGGTTGATGATGCAATAACCACAATTCTGGAGAAATGGATGGCTAGTAGCAAAAGAAGGGTGGGACAAAAGGGGTGGAGAGAGAGGCACAGGTTTTAAGAGCTTTTTCCTGGACACCCCCCCCCTGCTTCTGGTAAGAGTTTGGTGGCAGTGTGGCTCTTCCCAGAGTCACAGTTGTTGTTGTGAGTTGAAACATGTAATAGTTTAGAGCCATACATGCAAACATACAGTAGACGACATTTATAGTCTATCTATGATACAGGCACTCCAAAGGATGTCAAGCTTTTGTCTCAGGATTATGAGCTCAGGCATTGGCTGGCAGTGTTATTTGTTGTTTCTCTGAGTGGTTTCCCAATAAGAGCGGTTTGTCTTTGTGATGGAAACTGATGTGTATCATGCATGTTTTCATAATGGTTTGGAGCATGACTACAATGAGGCCTGCCAGGATATGAGCAAGATGTAAAGGGGACTATAAAGACACCATCATAATGTGTCCCTGCACGCACACACACATCCATATCATGCTTTATGCTCTTTATCACTGCTAGCTAGAACTGACTTTGCATTTTAAATAAAACATTTAGGACAAGGTTAAATAAAAGTTACTGAAAGAGACCTGCACTAACGGCTAACTAAGTCAAGCTCTTGACTTCACTTTCTCCATGACTGTGTGCCCACTCACCTGTGCTTCTTGCACCATGCCTGCACATAATAGCAGAGCAGCAGCTTCAGTCCTCCGTCTGTGTCTACACAGGATACGTTCAGGCACAGTATTGAGTGTAGGCTAATTGCGTTATGTCAGAGCCCAAACACACAATCGCTGTAGTTAAACCTGTACAATGGGGAAAAAATACACCTTTCGCATTTATGTGCATATAGTGTAAGCAAAACACGTGTCATTATGTGGCCTGCATAGCCAGCTGGATTGATTCAAATAGAAGCGCCTCTGTTCTCGCGAGAGTTGCATGAGACAGACCACCAAAAAACGTGGCTGAAACGCTTTCTGTGTTGACACGCCGTTAAATGTTACAACAACCTTTATAATAAGACACAAGGTCAATAAGTAGTAAATGCTATATACATATGTATAGATAAGTATGTGAAAAAAGGAAAAAACTACAGTCTCCAGATTTTGTCAGACGGTGAGATACCGTCATTTAACGATGCTTTCTGCCTCTGCTCCCCATGTCTGTAGGACCAATCTTTGTGGGCATGTCTTGCTGGTATGGCGATGGCAAACAGGGAGCTGACCACAGCGGAGATGGCTTATGCTGCCATTGGAGAGGTAAGAGCATTAGCTAATGTCTAATTCAGTTGAACACTCTGTTTTTTAGCCCGGCCTTCCATCACAAGTACACACACACACACAATGTAATTAATTGAACCTTCATTTTGACAGAAAAAGTAAGTCAAAGACCTCAATTATCCCCCAGGTATCTTTATTCACAATCTTTTTTTCTCTCTGCGTATCCTCTTCCTGCTCTTCTTTCAGTTACCGAGGGTGCGGTACATCAACTTTATAAAGGAACAGCCATCTAAGGAGTCGTCTTTGGCCCACATGCTGCTGTTCAGTGGTCAGGTCCAGGAGGCTGAGGCCACTCTGTTACAAGCTGGCCTCATCTACCAGGCTATACGAGTCAACATTGACCTGTTCAGCTGGGAGAGGTACAATTCAGTGCTTGTGTGAATGCATGTACATTGGTACAGCTGGAAGGTTAGGGGCAGTATAAGTCGTTTTGGAGGATGGATTTTCTCAGCCTCGTTAAGGGTTATTTTAGGAGAAGTATGAGTTAAGGTGAAGCATGTTTGTCCATGCAGGATGGATATGTGTCCTACATCTTATCACCTTGTGTCCAGGGCACTGGAGTTGGCAGTCAAACACAAGACCCATGTGGACACCGTGCTGGCCTATAGGCAGAAATTCCTACAGACATTTTGCAGGAAGGAGACCAATAAGAGATTCCTGCAGTACGCTGAAGGGGTAAGTCACGCCCGGGATACACCGCCTACCTGAGCAGCGAGTGTGCATCGCAGAACCTCTTGCTTTTCATTTCGGCACTGAGGTTAGCAGGTTAGAGCTGCCACAGAGGCCCGCCGCAGCTCATCTAGATATTCGGAGGGTCATTTACTTTTTCCATGTGGCGCGTGTGGTTCCCAACAAAAATTGACAGTGAAAATTATCTGTTGATAGTCATATTAACATCAAACTAGCAACGTTAGACCTTTTAGTTTCGTTTCAGTATCTATATCTGTAACTCCCCAGTTAAAATTGAGCACAAGTCTCTTAACCTTTTTCTGTCTAAACTAAATATAAATGAAATTTATAATGAAATTAAATAAAACATATTATTACCATTCTCAAAGGCAATGTCAATGTTGAATGATAGGGCTGGCAGTCGTATTCTTTTTCTAATTGTTTCCTGCAGAACAAAACCAAAAATGGAGAAAATTCCTAGAGGTTTTTGCTGTCCATCGCTGGAGCTTGTGAGAGGCTAGTGGCGAGCCTCTCGCTGCAAAAAAAATGCCTCCTTGTGATCAGGATTACGCCACACTTTTCTGGCGCCGAGTGTGATTCCCCTCCTTATCACATAATGTGGCTAATTTAGCTGCTTTGTGTTATTAATCCCATACTGATCAAAGCAAAATACAGAAGCTTATCTAATCTCATTTCATCTTGTTTTTCTGTCTCTCTGCCAGGTTGAGGTGGACTGGGAGAAAATCCAGTCAAAGATAGAGATGGAGTTGTCCAGAGAGAGAGAGAAAGCTGCTAATGCCTCTGTGAGGAGCAGCGTGGCTACACGACGTTAATGTTCAGGGCACCTTTCTCTAAAACATCAGCTTTGCAGAAGTTGATTCCCATGTGTTTTTGACATTTTGGTGAATTTTAGGGGGTTTGTCTCTGCCTCAGAGTAATAAAACGCTCTCCGTACTTGAGCTACAGTGCCCACCATTACTTATAAGTACATTCAAGTAAAAACAAAAGGTAACTTTTGGAGATGTGAAGATCAGTAGCCCATGAAGAATATGACACCTGACATTGACTCTGCACTACAATATTGAGGCATTGTACATTGCATTCTGTTACTTCAGGTGGATGATTTGACTTTTGATTCGCTGTATTTCTAAGCAACAACACCAAAATGGCCTTCCTGTTTTATCAGCTTCTCAGTGATTTCTCAGTGTATTGAGTTGAAAGTTGATTTTTATCTTTTCCCATTTGTCAAAGGTATATTGGCATGCTCAGCCATGCCCAAATGTATTTCTTTATTTTGTTTTTTGTCTGGTGTTTTTATATGTATAGATATTTTACAGTTTCTATATTCAAAACTTTGCATTCTGTAAACAATAAAAATTATGTCAGTTAATAAAACAGATGGAAATCCTGTATATATTTGGCCAAAATATCCTCTTTTAGCTTGCTTACTCTATTTTTTATATTCCTTTAATGCATCACTGGATTTATATAAAGATCATAGATGTTTTTTCAGCTTTTGCACATTCACCCAGAGGGTATTTCTGGGTTGCATGTGTGTTTTAGAGTCCAATATATTTATGTGCTTCTCTTTGAGTTATTCTTGTATTTCCTTTTCTGCTGAGGTGTGAAACCAACCGCTTGCCATGCAGCTCCACCCCCTGGTTGGCGGAAGGCCAGTACATCAGCGGACTATTATAGCCCATCCATCTTCTCTATTGGTCCAAAGAGGGACGAATGAGGGAGAAGATGTGTCTCAGGACTCTCCAAAAAAAACCCAACTTCTTTACCACATCACAATGATGTGGCCAGGTAATGTTAGAAAGTGATCAGCATAATCCCTGAAACTGAGTGGCTGCAGATGCTGAAACATCATAGAAAACAGTAGATGTGGAAAAATCTATCAATGGGTTCATTCTCTCCTGTAGTTGTTGTTTTCTCAGCACCCTGCACTTTAAGCCACTTCTAGCCCTAGTATCTCTCTGACTCACTGTCTTTCTCTTGTTTTACTCCCTCCATCCGCTTTCTTTCTATCACTGTGATAAACCATAGTCATCCAGACCCAACACCATTAATCTATGGAAAGACTTATCAGCAAGGAGTCAGGTTTCACATACATTACAACTGAGTGGCCACACACAGAGAAAAATAGAACTGAAATGAATTATGTGTTGGATTCATACTTCCTTTTAAGACTATACAATTCATATTGTACCCAATCTTAGTAATGTGACCAGGATTATTTGTATATTGGTATTGAAAGATAATTAATTGGGCAATTTATTTATTAAACCAATATTATGTGTTCTACACTTTACACTAGACATTTTGAGCCTCATCTGTAGATTAAGAATAGAAAGGTTTAGACTTTTGGCTTTGGCAGTGGTACTACTGAACAACATTCCAACAAAATAAATATGTAAGTGTGTAATATTTTTGAAGCTACACAGCACACAATACTAAATAGATTCTGTGCTTTTATCAAACCACAGAGCTGTACATTCCCATATTCAATATCCAGCAAGTTCTCATATGTTAGATTGATGGAACAATGCAGCTCCCCCAAAAATACACTTCCTGGATGCAATGTAGAATTTATGAGGATGATAATGCTCATTGATTTGACCTTTAAAGTTTATCTGGTCCAGTGAGCAATAGAACGACTTGATCGTTGGCGCAGATTCTAATGTTGTTTACACCAAATCCAATTTTGTGTGAGTGCTTCCCTGTGTATTCATCCCTGTGTTTGTTTGTTGGCATGTCTGCTTTCTTTCTGTCTGTGCCTCTGTATATGTTTGTGCACATACATTGTATGCTTGAACTTGTAATATGTGTATTTGAGGAGAAGAAAACCATAGAACTGTAGAAGACTGTGTATGCCCTCTGCTCCCAAACCCACTGTTAGATATGGGAGCTGGTTCACAATGAACAGCAATGACTGAAGGCGAGAGTGAAACACAACATTCACACCTCTTATGGTTAGAGTAGCGCTGGAGTAGCACTTCATGCATCTTAGGGTCACGCACTCCACATCTGCCCATCAGTGGGTTTTAAGCATGTATTTAATGCTTTTAAGTGCAAACTCCACCCACAGACTCCCCTCTGGAAAGGAAGGTCATCAGTACTCACTATTGGCTCTGTCGTCATGGTCTGGTAGTATTGGGTTACGCAAGCCACCGCAATCACACTCAGACTTTTAGTGTCAGGAGCATTAGACGAGCTCAAGGTCTCTAATAGTAAAGTCTAGGTTTGCGGATTCAGATGCTTTAGCAGCAACTTTTTCCATATTTTAATGGCTAAATATTTGACAGAAATGTAAGTTTGACTTAATGTGGTGACAAAGAATGCTTTCATATACTGCCTGGTTTTACACAGTCACTGGTTTTAGCCCCTCAAATGTGAATATTTGTGGGTTTTTAGAGCCTTCTATAGTGGTAAACTAAATATCATTTTGTTTTGGACTGTTGGTCAGACAAAACAAGATATTTGAAGACGTCATCTTGGCCTCTGGGAACCTTCGATGGACATTTTTCACAATTCTGTCATTTTATAGACCAATGATAAGTCAATTAATCGTGTTAATAATTGGCAGGTTATTCATTAATGGAAGTAATCATTACTTTCACCCCTAATGGGGATTCTCGTTGTAATTGTAATAATTCTCTTTTGGCCCGGGAGTAATGGTGTGCTAACATTTCTTCAAGTCTGGACTGGAGAGACGATATAGCATGTGTGACAGTTTAACCCACGCCCAGTTAATGTCAAGCTAAAGTAATGTCTAATGACAAATGAGCCTTTTCAATATTATAACATAATGGGGCATTTTAATGGCCAGTCAATGGCAAATGCACCTATAGCTTTTATCCAGGTAAACAGGCCATTAGACCTGACGTAATGAGCTGTGTGCAGCGTCCGCTTGGGTTTAGGCTTGCAAAAACGACACTTCTTGTCTCAATAGTCAGAAGTGCAAATTAGCAGGGGACTGTTACACATGGTCAACATACAAGTAGAAAAAGGTATTCTCAGTCTAACAGGACATATGTCCCTTTGTCTTTTCCGTTGCCTGGTCTGAGCTGTGCAGCGTTCGTTCTGCTCGGGGCAGCAGATGTGATCTTGTCTGACGTGCTATCATCAAAATACAACTTTGTTTCTTGGCAGCTGACACCCTATCAGTATACCAGCTGCAATCTCTGCCATTGTTTTTCCTGAATACACAACCTGAGAGATGCTGATATACCAGCCTCGGGCAGCATGGCTCCCAGGATCAGAGCATTTTTCTTTAAAGACTGCACTTCTCTGCTGTGGCTTCAGCTTTTTGCAGTAGGCATATCAGACATGGCTCAGGTCCCTGATAAAATGCCTCATCTGTCAGCCTCCAGTGAAGCGTGCATGCGCATGTGTTTGAGAGAATATTGCTTTCATGCTGATAAGCTATACATTAACTGGCTCCAAAGCTGGCTGATAAAAAGAAAAAGAAAAAAAAAAGGTGCCTCAGAAAGTTTCAAAATTATTCCTCCCTTTCAGCCCACATTTCAGGTTAAAGGAAAAATCCGAATACTCTTCCTTTTGTATGCAAATGCAATACATTCAAGAATAAATCAACGAAAAGACGGCCTTTCAGGCCCAGCAGAATATTTAGCATTGACACTAAGAAAGGACGAGAGTTTGACAGAAGAAAAACTGTTTCACGGTGCCACTTAAAATCGAGCTGCTGCAGTAAAACTTAATGCGATTGCACCGGAGCCAAATTAGCCGTCCCCATCACAAAGAGCGTCGGTTTCAGCCGCCTTCGCTTACTTTATAATCGCCTTTGCTTAACCCAAGCGGTCATTTGCATACAAAAGGCGAGTAATCCCCCTATAATCTTACAAAACACGTACATTTTCTCAGCCTCCTCCTTTATTGTTAACATTCAGGATTATAATTGCACTTGAGTTTATATCGCTGCAAGATAAATGACCCTGATTATATTAAAATAAGGACGCTAGATTGTCTCTGCGGCTGTTCTCCGTCAGACAGAGTTCCGAGATGTCCTTGGGCTGTGTTGCGGTCCTGACACCTCCAGGACATCCCGTCTCTGCTCCCCAGCTGCCGGTCCCGCCGCGCCCCCCCCGCCCTGACCGCCCCTCTCGTTTTCGGATAGCAAGTTCTCGTCGGAGCGGCCTCTGTGCGTCTCCTGCATGCTTTCCTCATACGTGGGCAAATATTTGACCTCGTCGTAGGCTGGCAGGTTCGGAGAGGCGAAGTCCCCGATGCTGTACTCTGGGTACCGGTCCAGCAGGGAGTCCTGGGACGCCGATGCGTGGCCGTGGAACAGGGAGGGCTCCTCGCTGCGGTCATTGTGCGGGTGCCGGCGGGGCCGCGGGCAGATGATCCGCTGGATGAAGTAGCCCATGGCAAAGAGCAGTAACAGGATCAGGATGCCGGACAGCTTCCGCGTAAACCAGCCCACGTTGTCGAAGAATATGTGGATGGGGAGCTTGCAGCAGCGCACCGCGGTGCTGGCACTTCCGTTCCCGCTGACGATGGGCGGACAGCACTGCTGGCCATCGCCGCACTGGACCTCCCCGCAGCTCCGGAGGGCTTGACAAGCGGAGACCAGGAGCGCCGAGAAAAGGGTGCCGGTGGTCCCGCACGCTGTCCCGCCGCCGCCCGGCAGACGGGGCATCATCTCTAGATCTCCCGGGATGGACCGCGGCGCGCGTGCTGCGTCTCCCGCGTGCGTGCGACGCTGCGATGCTGAAGTCCGCTCAAGTGTCACAGGTCTGCCTCGCTTTCCAGCTGTGCACTAATCGTGTGCTCTCATCCGCTCTGGCAGCCGCTGCAGCGCGGAGCGGGACCGCAGGTGCCCCCCCACGCTGACACCGACCTGTCTGCTGGGCGATGAGAGTGGAGCAGTGGTGGGAATCATGGATACTCTCACGTCGTCTGGACGTGAAAACATCTTGATCACTTCCCCAGCGTGTCCCTTTACCAGTGCAGCCCACAGATATGGTCCCCATCATTTGTCACATTTCAGCGTGAACCGTCCTGTGACCCTTTCATATCAACCATCCCCTGTCAGATAAATGCAATGACGGTCAGTAGGGAATCGTGTAGCCTTGGAGGAGGGGTGACAAGCACAAATCCCTGATAGCCTGTGAAACTAGTCCTCAGTCTGCATTGGTGGAGGAAGTAGATCCTTTACATAAGTAAAAGCACCAATACTGCAATATAGAAATACTTATTAACAAGTACATGTCATGCATTGAAAATGTAATCTAAAGTGCATATGCATTATTAGCAAAATGCACTTAAAGTAAAAGTACTCCTCGTGCAGGAAAATGCCCCCTGTGAGTGTTAACACATTGTATATTATATCATTAGGTTATAATCTGATGCATTAATGTGTAAGTAGCATTTTACTGTTTTAGGTGGTTGAGGTGGAGCTAATTTGAAACATTTTATACACTGGTTGGCTTTATTAATCTGTTTCATCATATGATTTGTGCGTAAAGTCCTAATCTGTAAAGGAGCGTAACTATTAACTAAAGCTGTCCTATAAATGCAGTGGAGGAAAAAGTACTTCTATCTGACTTTTAGTAAAAATAGCACAAAATGGAAATACTCAAGTAAAGTACAAGCGCCTCAAATGTATTGTACAGTACTACAGATGAATCTCATTCCACCACTGGGGGCCTGCAGCCCTCTAAAGGATCCCTGCAAGTGCCCAGAACCCCACTTCATGATCCATTGCCCCCAAAAGGCTGAACTATGCTTTAAATATGTAACCTTACTGAATCCTGCATGGACACGGTGCCAGATGTAACCACTATGGGTGAATGCCCCTGATATAAGGCGCCAACAGATCTACCCCTCTCATAAAAAATGAATAGTTCTTGCAATGTGGGCTGTAATGGCCCCCCATTAGAAGAGTGTCTGGATACACATTAGTCCAGCATCACCCTAGAGGACAATGTGTCTGCAGCATTGAAGAACATAACCGTAAATCTAAATCTGTAGTTTAAACTGCTCCTCAGTCTCCTCAACCAACGCGTTAATTTACACTAAAGATTTCCCTTTGGAGAAGATCCAGGAATGGCAGCCTGTTCAGTAAGCTGCTCTACAAGTACTGAATTTTAACTGATTAATTAAACCGGTCTGCACAATGTGTTGGATTGCAGTGAAACAGTAACTGTATGAATAATCTTCTACAGTGGTTTTGTAGAGTAGCCAATGTCACTTTCAAAGCCTTTATTGGATTTGAAAGGATTATGGCCTATTTTCCGCAGAGAATAGGATTCATGATATTAAGACAGAACAAAGATGACTGTTACTATATTTTAAATAAAAGGGACCGTAGTGATGAGACAGATTTTTGTGAAGTTTTCATGGTGTAAATCATGTAGCGAATCCTTTTAAATTACAGGAACAGTTCACCCCCTCCTGTCTTCACGTTACTCTTTGTCACTAGCCACTAGCCAGTCTGTATTCCTTTTCTTTCCTAAACAAGGCCTAATGCACAATACACCAAATCTAATTACTGGAGCATTATGACGTGAAATTCAGTAGAAGGGTAACATCATGCAACCTAATTTATGCAGCACCGTATTTCTTTCTGTAATCTGCCTCAGTTAGGGAAACATGATCGCTGGGCTCCCTTTTAACCAAATAAACAAATACACAATCAATAGCCTGTGGACAGTGGCTCTAAGAGAATCCCTTTTCAGTTCATTTGTTTCAAGGGCTTTCCAAGCACTTCTGCTATTCTGCTCCTCGGTGGGCTCTTATTGACATGTTTAGGGAACAACTGCTATTTTTGATCACAGCCTGTCACTCTCTGGAAAGTTGGAAAATGCTGCTATCTCCAAAGTATAGACAAAAACACCCAAATCCAACCCATTTAAGCAACATAAGACATTAGATAATGAAGATCTTTATTCACCCTGAAGAAACTTGAAAGTACAAATGAAAAACATAACATGAAGTGATTTTTCCATCTTTAAAGTCATTTGTTTTTCACTAATCACAAGGATTTGATGACAATTTATTAAAATACAATCCCTTCTTTTCCTCCCTTGTTTGTCATCTTTCTCCGACTATTTCTCAAGTCTGTTTCTAACCAACCACGTCTTGCCTCTTTTCCCCTCTTCCCTGAAATCCACCACAAAGTGCTGTTCTTGTGAGTAAGATTGATCGAATAAATTCTCTTTTTTTTTTTTATCTCTTCCCCTCTCTATCATCTTGTCCGTCCATGTAGGAGCAGCTTTCGGCCAACACATCAAACTAATTAGAGACTAACTGCATCCCACAGGAAACAGAATAGAACAAGTGTTTTTCCCCTCATAATGCATAATATATTAAGAGAAAGTGGAGTTTCTGTGCTCTTGACAGATGTCATGAGACTCGTGAGTCCTTGATGCACACGGAGGCAGAAACGGAGATGCTGGTAGACATATATAGAACGAAAAAGATGGAGTGAGGTGAAGTGGTGAGACGAATATACACACCAAATCTGTTAACACCTTCAGCACAAAGGACACTTTCCTCCTGTTGCATTAACTGACACAATAATTTGAAGTTGCAGCCTCCTGTATGGCAAACAATTAAAGTGACAACACACTGACTATACAGTCACTGTGATAAATGTGCTGTGCTGTGTGCTTCCATTAATCTGGCACAAAGGTCTCTTGTATTGTGCTTAATAAATCAGTCTTATGGGGTCCATTATCCCTGTGTAATGATGAATGGCAGCATTCATTTTCATATGTCAGAGACGTTGATGTACGGACCGCCCAACTGTCAATGTCACGGTTATCACGTTTGCATTAATTATGAAACAAAGAACGCCTTGTCAGGCCTCGGGCTTTGTTAATGGACCCACTGATGGTTCTGGGTTTGGCTTTGTTTGCACCAGAGCAGAAGTCACAACCTC
>JAVQJF010102035.1:0-14453 GCA_036023855.1 Gadopsis marmoratus
ACACACACACACACACACACACACACACACACACCCACACACACACACACACACACACACACACACACACACACACACACACACACACACACACACACACACACACACACGGCTTATATTTTATTTCACTAACGTCTCGCGCGCAGGACAACAGCTGCACCACTGACCTGCCGAGAAATGGAGCCTCAGTAGTAGCGAATGAAAAAGTAGCAACGTCCTTATATCCGTCCACATTTCTGAAGGAGGGGATGGTGGAGCTCATTCACATCCACAAAACAAAGCCAGAAAGCCGCTCTCTTGTTGTAGCGCCGCTGCGACGCCGCCGCCTGCCTCTCCGCTGTGAAGCCCCGCCCCCCCTCCACCTCACTGGCTGCCCGGGGCGTGACGACGGAGGGGGCGGGGACAGTAGATTGGGGTAGAGTCTGGGGTACAATAGAATAATTTGTAGTATTTAGTCTTTTTAGTGTTTTCTTATCCTGTTCTGCTTTTGAGATTGAAAATGTATTATTGACCTGACAATTAAGGTCCATTTAGTAGCCTAGCTGCATTGGTTGTGGCCGACTATGTTATAAAGACTATTTGAAACACAGCCCCCACCATGGAGCGCTCTTCATTGACACATGGTGAAGACCTGAAGCAACTTCTCTCACACAAAGTCCTAAAAACAACGACAGTTATGTTAGAGATATAAATCCTCCTATCCCTATCCAAGCAACATGCAGGTTATCCTAAACCGCAGCTACAGGCAAATTCAAACATACTTTTCTTTTTTTTTGTATCGCTTACGCTTATCCATTTCTTTAATTCCTGTCTACCAAGCTAGCTATCTTCTGCTGCTTTTCAACAACTACCATGTTAGCTAGGTGTCTTTTAGTGGGTGTTCTTGAGACTCTGTGACCACTAGTCTGTCACTTAGTCCACCATCTCCATGAAGACAAAACGGCAATATGTCTTTAATGTTTCTATTTCTATTGTCTTTGTTTTTATACCTGTGGACATGCAGAAAAAATCTAGCTATCTAACAACCTTGCACCACTACCAGTAGGCTATGTGAAGACAATCGCTTTGTTCTCATTATTCGGTAAATATGTAAGATACATCCACTTGCCATTACAAAGGTCAGAGCCCTTTAGTCCCTTTCGAACAGCAAAGAACCGACAAGCTGTGTGGGCTGTCTTCTGATGCAGCTGCCTGGAAAGAGACACGCCAACAGTGGGTATAATAAAACAACTAAACAAATGCGTTATGATGCAGCATTTATACAGACAGTCTTTTTTAATTGAGTGTACCGATACTAATGACGAAAGTACATGTGTATATATCTGTGTGTGTGTGAGAGAGAGAGAGTGAGAAAAAGAGAAAGAGGGGTCCTTGGGTATTACATGTCACACACACTGAACCAGTGAAATCAATTCTAGAGCCTGACAGATGTGTAATAGTGGTACAGTTCTGGGGACTAGCAGGTTGCAGATAGGAGGGGATCAGGAGGTCAAGCAATTTTGTCTCCCTGTGGTGTTTTTGTGTTCAGCTTGGGGTGGGAGTTATTTAGAAAACCTTAAGTAATTAAGTAGCTAGCTAGAAGCCCACTCAGCGACGTGGCAGTGGATCCACACAGGCAACAAATTCTTGAATCTTTCACAAATGTAAACAAGAGAAAGAAAGAACGTGTGATGGAGAGCAGAGGGAGGTGAAAGATGCAGGACAGCATGGCTTCAGTGAGGCAGAAACTAGCACTCTGGGCTGCACCTGTTTCAGCATCTGCAAAAGTCTCGTTTACAGTACCGTATCCTGTTCAACAACCCTATTATTAATATACCCCCTATGCAATAATGTGATATTCTCATCTATATGCAAATTTTGTGAATGCTAAGGTGAACCGCAGGCTATACGGTTTCTCAGCGGCAGCAGCAACAGGAAAAGGCCCCCTGTACCTCTTTCATTAACCAAACTGCAGCATTATTGCTTTTACTAAACACAATGAGGTAATACTCGTCTACAGATAAAAGTGCATCAGTAGTATTCACAAGGTCTAGTGGCTCCCAGCCAGAGCAGCGAGGCTGTCTTTCAAATCTAGGCCACGACCGTTGCTGACAGCATGATCAGTCATTTTAATGGAGATAAACTGAAGGATAACGTAATCCCCCTCCCAACCTCAACATATAGTAAATACCCAAGTACACACTGGCACATATTTGCACAAACAATTGTATTCACAGCCAATAAAGTCATAGAAAAAACTCATGATACATGGATCCTGTTGTCATGGTTGCACGGCAACCATCGAGCAAAAATGAGGCAGCAGGAGCAGACGGAAAGAAAAAAACACAGTGGCTGTTGAACAGGTGTTCAAATCTGTTACAGGAATTATTGTCTGAAAATCAGCATGTTAGCACTATCAGCCAATGTGATATTAGCTCGCTCCAGACCTCCCCGTAACAAATTCTGATTCAGAGCTGTGGTCAGGGTGTTTAGCTATACAGGAAAATATCCCAACACACACAAATGCCTAATTTTCTGAAAAGCTCCATGTCTCTTCAAGATATAACCCTCATTACTACAAGTTGTCAGGGAAATGACTTGAGTTTTAAAATTCTGTCTCCTTAGGGTGTGTATGGTCCCCATCATGCAATATAGGCATATTATATAACATTTACACAAACAGCTGCTCATAGAAATAGCTCACATACATCAGGTTTTGTACTTTTAAAACACATTTATCACAGTATGTGCTATCATTCGTACACATCTGTTTTGCTCAGATAAAAATGAAAGTGATGCATATTGATGCAGAAGAAATGTTATTTGGTTTAGTTGCACATCTGATTCTCGCACATCAGAGATAGCAGAGACTAAATTGAGTTTGTGGTGAATTGCCTGTGAGGAGTGAGTCATGACTAAATGAAAACGCTGAGGATTAAGCAGGAGGCAGGGTATATCTGAGAGAGTGAGAGAGATTGTCAATCAACTGAAATGTGAAAATACTAGAGAGCAGAATTTGCATAAAAAACACAGGCCTTGGTGCTTTGGTGCTTTGCCTGCTCTAGCCTCAGTGCCTTGTCCACTATCCCGTCAAACATCCTGCAACCTGTATGCCTCTACAAACCAGCCCTTGTATTGCCCGTGTGTATCAAATAGACAAAAAGAAAGAAAGACCAAATGACAATTCAAGAACTAAGGAAACAGACCTATTAATTTATTTCAAGTATAAATTAAATAACAGGACCAAGAGACTGCCGCTTTGTGAGGCTGCACCCAAATTCAGGGGATCGCCAAAGTCAGTAGCATCAAAAGTGGCATGTATTGCAATAAGTCTCTACTTCTCTCTGCAGGTGTTCATAATTTGAGGTTGATAGTTGTAAGTAGTACTAAAAAGTCAGGATTGGTAAGGTTGGTCTGCGTTTGCCTAGTGTTAATACTCAGTCACGTCAGGGGCCTCAATAACTGGCAGCAAGTCCTTGCCATTTGTCACAGCAGCCCGTCCGGATGATGTTCCACATTTTCTCAACATTGTGGATTCAAGTGAGGCTTCCATCATGCTCACATATGGCCACAGCAATCATGGCGATCTGAAGCTCCTCTTGCATGTGAACAGCGTTTCAGTAAATACTGTGACTTCTACTCCAGTCACATTTCGTATTTAATTAACCTTTAGGGGATATTTTCTGAGCATGCATACTGTTCTTTCCCAGCTGTTCTCGGCTCTGCATTCGCACAGCTGCAGAGGATGGCATCGACAGGCTTCATGGTTCAGTTGCAGTGATGGCCTAGGTTTTAGTACCTTGCTCAAGAATGCTCAACAGCTGCTGTTGAGAGATGAGATTTGCTCAGTTTCCTCCCACCTTTCGCCAGCTGGTTGAGGGGAAACCGGAACAGCGATGCTCAGGTCACAAGCCCTGTTTGTCTAACCCAGTGGCCTGCAACTGTGAGATTAGTTCATCCTCGCTGGCTGATGTTGCACCTGTCAGTGAAATCAGCTGCTGGATTGTCAGGCCAGAACGAGAGACTGTTCACACAAATCTCTCTATGGCACAGTGTTGGACACCAGTTTGTCAGGCAGCATTTTGCAGCAGGTTTGGGCAGGCTGCTGTCTCTGCTCAACACTCCTCCAGCCCCCTACTTTAATCTTAACCATAACCAACAATCGCTTTTTTAAGACTCTTAGCAGAATTTTATTTTTCCTCCACACAACCAGCACAGTTAAAAAACTTGAAAAATGTGAAAAAACCTGAATGATGTTCTTGTGGATGCTCTTATATAAGTGCGATTGAAGCTATTTTATATGTTATTTCCGCAATATATAGGCTATGTGGTATATACAGAATGTAATGTACAGCGTAATTCTGATCAACTTTACAAAAAGTCCAAACATAATAAGCAGAATGCACAGTCCTGGATCAGGACCATTATTGCACCAGTAGTTGGTAAAAGCTTAATTTTTCCATGTTGACCCTGGTTGGGAGCAGTCAGTGATGTGCAGGTTTATGCAGGACTTTCTGGCTGTTGAGTTGTATCAGTTCAAGACTCACATGGTATCCATGCACTGCATTTACCAAGTCTGTAATGACAGAAGAATATAATATACAAGCATTATATTACATTTGTGTGGCCACTCTGTTGTGTCTATCTATTTAAAATTTAAACAGGAACGTAAGAAACTGTAAGATACTGTTATGTTAGTAATTAAAGTAGATATGAGTAGTGAAGACAGAAATTGTAAATTAATGCTATTCCAACATCATATTTCATACAACCCCTGCATAAGTCAATGCCCCACCTGGGCCACCCCAGTCAAAAAAGACTGGATTCTACTGACTGTATGTACTGTACAAACGTTTAGTGTACAGTATTAAAGTATGGGCATTCTGCAGGCTGCTGTCCAAACTTGGAGGCTGCTGCCCTCTACAGGTTGATCTTGGCAACTACAACAACGCCACACATTGTAGATATACAGATATGGTAATAATTATATAACTGTACTGTTGATGTATTATTACAGTAAACGGAACATGTTATGAACTTACCAAAAAAACAACCGTGCATTTTTATAGATGCCCAATATAAATGAATTGAGTCAATATTGTTTTTCCTAAAACGTATGATGTCTTACACTGTCTTTTTAAGAAGTACATCTACGACCATGTATAGTGTTGTTGATGTGGCTACATACTCAGTATATACAATTTGAAATGAACCAGTGAAGTTCTTTCATCTTTAAGGAGGTTTGAGATAGGAATCATAGCCCTTTTAAAGTAAAATAAATTTTTAGACAGTAGTGACAGTGAAAAATGTGTCACTCTCCAAACACATACGGACTGCACTCTATATATCTTTCCAGAATTGTAGCTGCATTTACTAAAGTAATCCTTAAAAAAGCAGAATGAGATATTTTATGCTCAGTCATTTCTAATTTGTAATTTATGTGAATTTTTTACACACAGTTTTAACAGAGCCTGTCGCATCATGGAGTCTCTCCCAGAATGCAACAAGCAAATGACAGATGTTGACTGTGCAGCACAGGTTACAGCAAGGTTTCGTAACAATAACTAATAATAGTAATTATTATAGACTAGTGTGTCCTTCCTTGTGCCTTAATTTGAGAGACTTTGCGGTATTAATGGCCACAACGTAAGTAACATGGCTATTTGTTGCCACCTTGTGGTTGAATCAGATACACACCAGTGAGTGACTCCTCTGCATTTCTTTATGATAAAAGGAACCTGCATTCAAATAATACATGACTGGCTAGATTCACCGGCCAACTCCATCTCAGTACTCCATACAAATTCTGGTCAATCTAATAAATGATGTCCTTGAGGGTATAAGATGAGGCTTTAACACTGTGAGGAGGCCTTCACTGGCTTGTCCCTGGACAGGATTATCAATAACAGTGCTGGACCTCGACGAAGAGATTCAGATGGAGGCATATATTGTGGCTGTGCATCTATCTTTTTTTCCCCTCTTTGACTTTTACTGGAAAATACAAATTAATTTGCTCATTTGAATCAGTTCATTAATTTTTCATACGCTCAGAAAACACATCAATGTTCCAACACATATCATCATTAGATCATCATTACAAAGTGATATAATACTGTGATGTTATGGCACTGATCTACTGTTATAAGTTCTGTGTTGATAGTTTTCACTGCTTCATTCAGTTCAGTATAAAACTAGGTATATACAGGCACATGGTGGCCACATGTTTAAAATTATAGAGAGTGTGCTAAAAATGTAAAAGTAATCAGGTAAATATATGTAGGTAACTGTACCTGTCAGTCAGACCTTCCTTACTGCAAACACTTCTCAGTGCAGGAAAAGTGCAGGTGGAACCTCATACAACACAAAAAAATGGCTTGGTTGCATGTAGTTGTACAAGGCCCTGGCACTGGAACAACAAAATGGAATGAAGCCATTATTACAGTAATTTCATTATTTACACCTGTGTTTTAATGAGTGAAAGTGTCCACTGTAAGAAAAGCCTATAACAGCATCTCTAAAGTGAATTAATTACCATGTATCTCAGCTATTTCTTGGCCAGGCGGTGTGATATCCTGGAGTTTACTGTAGTTGTCATGAACTATTCAGGCACATAACCACCCATAAACCCACAATTCATTTTTACATGTCAGACTTTGTACGAATTATAATAACAAGATGTAACATGTTACTTTGTAAGCTTTATCGTTGCTCGTTTTGAGTTTTTTTTAATCCTTTGGACAGAGCCAGGCAAGCCCTTTCGAATCTTTATGCTAAGCTAAGATAACTGTCTCCTGTCTGTAGCTTCGTATTTAATAGAGAGGGGTATGAATGTTCTCATCTAAAGCTCCACCAGAAAGTGAAAAGGTGTATTTCTTCATAACATCAAACTAATCCTTTAAATTCAAAGCAAAATGTTTTGAAGACATATTTTCAGCTATGGCAGGTGTATTAATGGAAGAGACAGATCAGCAGGCCCGGGTCACTGAGGAGCAGCAGCATTCACTGTGGTAAGAGGCTCAGCATAGTGTGTGAATGACGTTATCCTTAGGACCACAGAAACACTATTATCAGTACACACTGACATCACTCAGCCCTCCACAACAGCAACGCAACACCCCCACCCGCCTCCTGCAACACAGTCATTGTGTTCACCGGTCAGCCCATTGTCTGTGCGGAGGCATGGTGGACAATGTCGCCAATCTCTGTCCAAGCCATGATCCAACACTGCTATTGTGACCTGTCTTTTTCCCACGTAACCAGACAAGATGGTGTTCCCGTGTGATGAGAGGAGGAGGAGGGGAGATGAGAGGGGGGGGTCCTCTGTTCTGCCTGGCACTGGGGCAGAGAATGGGAAGAGGGCACAGATTATCAATCTGTGACACTAGTACAGTCACTGTGGTGATCATGAGCAGACATGTGGACGGGCTAAATACACAGCGCCCAGCCAGGACCACAACTTCGTCATCACATCTCTAAGTTAGGTGAGTATTGCACAGTGGAAGCCCCTACTTTATGGTTGGGTCTTTGCTGTTTTTCTGCCTCCAGCGTGAAGTCAGGATACTTCTACCATCTACACTGAGAAGAGTCTCATCCCAGAAAGCAGCTTGAACAAGTTAAATTTATGAGTTAAACTTACAATTTAATCATTAGAAAGTATTCCTTGAAGCTGGATTATTTTCTACATGAAACTACATCTCTTCTACAGAATGAAACAAGAGCAAAACTCCAAACTAACTCCTGTAATTCTTCGACTAAAGTTGTCTGATGGGACGCAGATGGATGGACAAGAACACATGATGATCCTCAAACCCCAAGTGAGTAACTGTTTTCACAGACAATGAGATGAAACATAGGGTGTTATTGCTGGGAATCCAGTTTGCATAGTTGCGGCAAATAGAAAAGTAACTGTTAAAAGAAAGAAAGAAAAGATTTGAATCCTGTTATAGTGTCGGATTCTGATCATCAACCCATATTCTGCGCAATCTTACAAGGTTTCGGTCTGGTTGTGGGCTGGCTGAGCTGTGACCACTGCCGTGCCCTGAGATGCAGACCTTCTACCAGCCCCACCATACCATCCGTCATGCCCCAGGTCTCTACCTGAACCCTACCCTGATGCAGCGGCGCGTCCTGGAAGATCAAGTGGAGCTGTGGTGGTTCAGAGAGCCACGCCAATCTCTGTTGTGCTACTGCGCCTCGGTGGCCCTCATACTGGGTCTGGGCCTTGGTGGCGTGGGGCTCCTCTCCACCACCACCAGCCTGTCCGGGGAGTGGCGCCTCGGGGTGGGCACTACACTCTGCCTCTTAGCCCTGGCTGTTCTGCTCAAGCAGCTTCTCAGCTCTGCCATCCAGGACATGAACTGTGTGCGCAGCCAACGTCGGATCAACCAGCTGAAGAGCGGCGGGAGGGCTGACCCAGCGCTGATCGTAGCTGTGGGTCTGTCTGTGACGCTCTGTGGTGCGGTACTTCTATGCATGGCCACAATCGACAGCCAAGGTCATGACAGCAAGGAAATGTTGGTGTCCAGTCTGGTGTTGATGGCTGCTGGGACGGGCATGGCTCTAGCTGTAGTGGCCTACAGTGTGCTCATCTACCTTAAACGAAGAAGGGAGCAGAGGAGGAGGAGGACGATGAGAATGAGCAGGCCAAGGAGGCTGGGGAGCCGAGCTGGCAGGGTGTTCAGCGTCTCAGGAGGACAGATGAGCCAGGCCAGGAGAGAGACATCCTCCAGCAGGACCAGCCTGATCTGAAAGGACTAAATGGGCAGAATCTCTCAGAGAAAAAGACTCAAAGAGGAAAGATTAGATGAAATTTGTTCAGCAGATGCACAAAAAGGAAACAAAATAGAAAACAAACATCTTAAATTGATTAAATGAGGAGAGCAGTCTGTTTATTACCATCAGCATAACACTGACTACTGTTGAACATCACCAAATGAATACCTGAAAATATTGTGTAACAGAACAATAGACTGCAGCACCGTATGCTTTCAACAATAGCTCAAGAATCTGATGAATACACCTTTACTGAACGCACCATTTTGAGGTCAAGCCTCAGTAAGTGTTGCCATCAATTCAAAACATCACTGTGTTGCATATGTTTTCTGTGGCCAAGGCTGGCAAAGTCAGTGAAAGAAGGGCTAAATCTGGAATTGGAATGAGAAAGAATTTATTCACGAAGCACATTTCCAATAAAACGATTTCACGCTGCACATACAAATGCATGGAAATACATTTTGCTATCTTGCACCATGCTGCCCACACACGCTTTGAAGGTGAAATCTGTAACCTTCTCCTCATTCACACTACATCAATGATGATGAAGTGTCAAGCTATTTCATCGCTTTGCTGTTTGTTCACGGCCAAACCATAATCAGCCAACCTCATAGCTTTAATGTGAATACTTTACTTTCTCAAATGATTGACAGGTGCCAGGTTTCTCATTAACAGGGCATGAATAACAGCTTCCAACAACTTACAGATGGATATACACATAATATATTCATTTTAAAAAATGTTACAGAGTTCAGCTTTGATGGGAACAATTTATTGGCTGTGTAAAAGGGCAAAATAGAGATTATCGGACAGCATTTCAATTTAGTTGAAATGGAAAGCTAACACAACAAATGGCAAGGTATATATAGGCAACCGTGACATCAGCAAGGTGTAGTCAACTTTGAAATTATATATACAGCATACTGTATATATATTGCCCTTAGTCATGGCCATTTGTCTAATGAAGACCCAGTACAGTCAAATTATAGAGACTATAATCCAGTGTGCAGATAATCTCTCCTTTTTTCCCTCACTGAATCTGCTATTGTGCACCCAGCCTGAGTATGTGATGGGATGTCCTCACAACTACTATACCGTACTCAAATGAACTCCGTGACAAGCAGTAACACGTGCAAAAAAAACCTTTTACTTCTGTTTATACATTTTTGTTACTACTTTCATCATATCATGCTATTTAGATATACTCATTTTGAACAAAAGTCTGATCATTATTGCAGCTTTGGGAAGTTTTGAAACAACTGTGGCTCATTTAGTTTTCGTGTTAATCATACATCTACTGTGCAATTTCAGTGGTTCCCATGATATTGGTTGGGACCCGTCCAAGGGGTCAGAACAAATTCATGTGGGGGGGGAAAGGAAAAAACAAAATTCTGTTTTAATATTCTGAATATCCTTTGTCTCTTTTCTTGTGATATCTGTAGTTTTGCCTACTCTGGCCTATAACAATGATTTAAATGAAACCGTATGAGACGTTTTGAGGTCAACTCACTCTCTGGTGAAACCATTCACAGTTCATAGACATGTGCAAGGTGTGACAAGAAGCTGCATGTAGACAATGATTCATTTTAAAGAGTCACAAGACGCAAAGTTTCAGAATCACTGTTTTGCTGTCGGGTGTCAATCAGAATCTTCTCTATAGTGTCATTTTATCTTTGTTGTAAACCAGTGTTTTTTGATAAGTCTCCCTTTATCTAATCACCCTATGGTGTACTCAAGATCATCGTCGCTGTCTTCTATCCCTTCCATCCCCTCCTCCTCCTCTCTTTCTCTCTCTGCCCTGTCTTTCTCACTGGTCTGTATATAGTTATCCTCAATGAAGCCATCATCATCTTCCTCCAGTCCTCTTTGAGTCCCTCCAACCCCTCCCATCCGACCCAACACACTGTTAGGGAAGGACCCCTCCTCCTGGCCGTACTGGCTGACCCCGTCGGCCTCTTGGAGCAGGGAGTGTCTGTAGCTGGCCAAGAAGCGATGGAAGAGGCGGAACTTGACAGTCATCACGATGAGGAGTGAGATGGTGAGGACTGTGCCTAATCCTGCAGCCATATAGGACCAATCCAGAGACTTTGGGCCCTCATCTGGATTGGATACCCCTGGGAAGAGAGCAGGAAAATACATTTATTGCATCTGCGTGTCACTATAAAGACAAATATCAGTGAATTCAAAATGATTGCTGTAAAGGAAGTGCTACGGAGTTCAAAGTTCCTCAAACACACCTGGTTATAAATAGTTAGATGATGGTAAAATACCTGACAGGGTGTGCTTTTTGTTACTCACTTAGATTTCCAGTACTGTTACCGTTGGTGTGATCTTCTTCTATCAGAAGATGCCTCTGAGTGCCTTTGTGTCCACCAACATCAGATATAGAAGCCGGATGTGCTTCACTGATAAAAGATCCACAAACAAAAAGCACCACAAAGAGGCTGCAGCTCCACCGGCCCATCGCTGTGTTCCGAGGGAAAACCTACACAAGTCAAATCAGCAACTGATTAAATCCACTGAGGGTCATGGGAGGGTGTTGAGAGAGGCACAATATTTTAAATATTATGTTATGTTATTAAATGTATTTGATCACACTTACACCCAGTTTACCCTCATTTACATAATGTTTGCCATCATTGTCATCATTATCATCAATGATTGTAACCTTTTATTTTGCGAGAATCGTAATTGAAATACCTCCTCCAGAGCAGAATTTAGTAAGCTCTGAACAACAGCTGATGATCTCTTTTGTTCCGAGTTAAAAGAAAAAATCTAATGAATCTGTAATAAATGAGCTAATTGACGCCTACAACCAGCCAATAAACACCCGGCACTGGAAAGGACAATTTGACCTGAACAAAAATATCCTTAAAGCTTTGTGATTAGATCCTCTTTCTTCCACACGGAAGTTGTCAAATGATGTTACGGAGCTGACCTGCCAGGTCTTGAGCAATGTTCATGAATATAGACCTGATCTGCTTACTAATTAACTTTGAACACAGCATAAACACACATCTATTATGCAGAAAATAGTCCTTAATCCAGAGAGCAGACATACAGTGTATCCATACTCCATATTTTGACTGAATGTGAGGCAGCGGTACACAGGTAATATGAATACAAATGTCTCTAGTGAAGCAGGCCAGCACACAGTAGCTGTGTCTCCGATAAGCACAAGTCATATGACTACAACAGACCCAATATTGTCTAACCTACATCACCAATGTACACGTAGTAACCCTCCAGTCAATTTACACAACATAATGCACACACACAAATCTAATAGGACTTACCTGTGTAGATTGGGATAATTCACAGACCAGGTGTGTGTCTCCTAGACCTGACTTTTAACTGTTGTTTTTCTTCCTCTTCAGGTCCGTATGAAAAAATATAGAGACTTGCCGGCCAAAGGTTGCAGGCCATAATGTCACCCTTCCTGCACCATGCCCTCAAGACAGAGATGTTAATGAGTAACGTTATTAGGTTTGTCATCCATTTCTCCTCCCAATTCCTTTTTCACTTACTAGCGTGAATGGAAACACGTTTTTATCTCCACAAACTGAGGTCAATAATCAGTCGTTAGAAGAAATTGAAAATTCAGTTGCAGGGACAAATTTGGTTGGTTAAAATGTCCCAATTGTTGCATATGTGCTCTGAGTCCAGATAGTGGCACTGTGATCACAAAGACACGTGTGAAACAAAAGCGATCCACAGAGTCTACATGCTACATGCGTGTTTTGCCTGATCCTGCAAGGTGCTGCAGAGACTGAACAAGACGACCTTTGACAGGGGGAAAAGCTGTATGCTGCATACCATAAGAGACAGAAGATGGACATTGGAAATACTCCAGCAAGTCACTACCTTGACATAGCCAAAGGACAGAACGCCCTCTTGTTCTGGGCAATGAACATGAAGACTCTTCTGTGGGTGAATTAATCTTTATGCATTTGTTATGTTTACACAACTATAGTGTTTTTCCCTCTCTCATGCGCGCGCACACACACACACACACACACATTATTCCTCCATAAAGCAGGTGAGTAACTCTAGAACTATATTCTAGAAACTATCCATTGTTTTAAATGTATCTTTTCATTTTATTTAAATATAAAGCATGCAACAACACACAATATCCCTTGAAAGGAAGAATTGTCTTACAGAAAATGCCCTACAAATTTGGGCGAGTTAAATACAACAAGACGGGACAGAAACATAGAAAATTCATTATGGTGTGATACTGGTTAATAGTATTGTGCTATGAAATTGCAATGTCAGCACTACTCATGATTTGTGTACATTTAAGATATTATCACTTTGTTGTTAAAATGGCATTACATTTGGTGAAGAGCACATAATGACTTGTTTAGGACTCGAAACTCAAAGTTTAGGACTTGGGACTTGAGTGCAAAGACTTGCAAAACAATGACTTGGTCCCACCTCTGCAATCGAGCACCGAGCCAGGTTGATTGGTCTACTCCCAGTCGTGCCATCATGACAAATATCTGTAAAAAGATTAAGGCAGCCATGGACATATTGTGCACATTTTGCATTCCATTTAACAGTTAGTTCACATTACTGTTCCAATACATTAACCTAGCTTACTAATGTGTAGTTTGAAGCACAAAAGATGATAATGCAGGTTTCACAAGTCAAGTTGTTACAGGAATATATTTCATTATACAGTTAGACTGAGAAAGAACATCCATCCCATTTTAATCCATTATAACTTTTACCATTAAGCTCATTGTCTGACCTGGAGCTGAGCAAAATCTCTTTGGTGCTTGTATGCCTGCCCGCAGTGTGCTAAAACAGCTCATTGAAGGAGGGAGAATTAGATTATTCATGTGTATTAAATGCTGCAATTTTACCCAAGAAAAAGCTTGTTTAATGCTTACTGCAATCATCAAAGCAGTGTTGTTGTCACTGTTACCCCTTTGAATCTTCTTACCACTTTACATTTTCAGAAGTGCCTCTCTGCAGGGAAAGATTAACAACCCAAAGCCACCAAATCTTAACTGTTTGACTTTAAGTCTCACTGAGCCATCTAATCTTTTTCTTAAGCTTTCCAACTGACAGAGTGGCTTTAAAGCAAAGGGAAAGAGAGACGGAGGAACCCTTCATCATCAGAGTTGCTCAGTTGGATGTGCTTAGTATAAACACAACATATCAACCGTGGCAGTTCCTCTGAAAAAGTCATTTGTACTGAGAAACCTTAAGATACACCAAATAAACAGAGGAATTATTTCAGATTAGTGCCAGCAACACATGCTGCTCTAATGGCCGCAGTTGATAGTAAAATAATCAGTCTTTAAGTCAATTATCTTTAGATAGCCATTATCAGTTTCCATGTCTGTCCTTTAGTAGATAACATATATAAGTAAGTAAGTGTAAGTGCAGCAGAATCCTGGTAGAGTTTCACAATGTAAATGATATGAGCTGTAACTTGAGTGCTGCTTTTCCAAAACATTGTCACACACCAGAGGAGGAGGATCCAAAAGCACGACCCAGAGACTGGCATTGGCGTTGGCGTTTGAGGGAAGTCAGACAGGCGATGATCATACACTTGAAATCTGCACGAGGAAACATGAACCATGTACGCTGGAACGAGTGACTGAGAAGTACAAACGAACTGGCACCGGTGAAGCAGGAGAGCTGCGATAATGTACCCACAGGTGAGTGATCAGCTGATGATCAACAGC
>JAVQJF010102045.1:0-30742 GCA_036023855.1 Gadopsis marmoratus
GAGAAAATAGAGACAGAGAAAGTTAATTACCGAGGCAAACTGGACTTGAGATTGAGTGACAGTGCAGTCGGCTGCCAAAAGAGGAAGCACTTAATGGACGTCTAGACTAAGTCTCATGCAGTGTTGAGGTCAAATCAACTGATACGGATCAGATTTGGGACAACCAGCGGTTTAAAGACGACTGTTAGCTTCTAATTCATTGCACTTGGAAAGCTTCACACTTTGAGTTTAGTTAGATTAGTGAAGCCCAGTCATTCTAATTTATATGGCCCCCAATTCAAAAGTTTGACTCGGAGCGCTTTACAAGCTAAATCACATATGGGAGCCTCCACGCTTAAGACATTGGCTTCGGATGAACAACCTCGGATAAAGGAAGAAACCTCGGGAACCAGCAGGAGGCATCAAAAATCAGCAGCACACCCAAAAATAAAGAGATGTCAGTATGCATTAACTTAAATCTGTAGTAGGTTTTGGCCACTAGAGGGCAGAAAATATATGTATATACAGTATAACATAAAGTATGAAAGTAGGGAAGTGAAGACGGGAAGATGCTGAGCTTCTAAAACCATCCCAATACAACAGAGGTGAATAAAGTGAGTGGTTGGTTGAATTGGGGTCCCAAAACCTCCATCCACGTTCTACCGTTTATCTGGGGCGCGTAGCATCAGGCTAAGCAAGGTACCTCCCCAGCAGTGTTGTCCAGCTGCTCCTGGGAGATCCTGAGGTGCTGGACCTCGGGCACCCAGCGTGATCTGGGTCTCCTTCCAGTTGGACACCAGATCAGATGCTCGAACCACCTCAACTGGCTCCTTTCGACACAAAATCGGAAGGAGGCTCGACGCCGAGCGTCCTTCGGATGTCTCAGCTCTACGATGGAAAGCCATTTCAGCCGCTCGCTGCCTGCGAGCTCATCCTTTCTGTCACCGCCCAGATCTCACGGCCGCACGCCGGTGACGTAACACTGTCAGTCATGTCGCCCTCTCGTGCTCAGCAGGAGTCTCTCTCTTATTCACACCCGGCCTCGTGACAAGATAATGACATGGCACGCCACTTGCACTGCATTTGAAGTAGGAGAGACAAAAAACCAATCAACAGACTACAGTACGCTGCGGAGGCAATGCCACTGTTTGCCGCCCTCTTCTTCTTCTTCTTCTTCTTCTGTCAGTTCAACATGTTATTATCCATCTATGTGGCACAGAGGAGAAGGCAGAGGCCGTAAAGGTGAAGCAAATGGAAAGCGGGGGTAAAAGGTAAAGGGAGGGAGAGCCGCGGCAGTGACAGAGTGAGAGTGCCTCTCCTGACACAGTGACGATTGGATGGATAACGCAGCCTTCGGTCACATACCAGTCTCTTTTTAACCCTTTGACTTCTCTACTCTTCTGGCCTGTTCCTCTCCTGTAAGCCTCCCAATAAATGTAAGCATTTCCTTTCCTTTATCCCAGAGATGATGCAGAATTGTCAGACATCCCCAGGGATAGTCCACAGCCGTGCTGGCAGCGCTGTCAACTACTTGCATTTCTTTTCCACTATTCACCATTTTAAATAAAAGGCCCCGGCCGCTATCTGAGGAAATACGTTATACGTTTGTTAGACATTTTAATAAAATCCACAATTGTCAAACTCATGGTGACACTAGAGGAACGGTCAGGTGATCGCCAAAGTCAGTAGGATTCATCCTCTGGGAGCCATGATTTTCTGCACCAAATGTTGAAATATTTCACTTCGCAAAAATGGCCGTTCAGCTACACACCGAGCTGAAACTCACTATGAAGCTTCGTAAAGCCGACGGGGGCTGCAGACTCAGGTGGCAGATCTCTGGAGGTCACACTGTTTTCACATTGTGTACTGACTACAAAGCTCAAGATGGCCGCCTGGTTGGTGAACTGGTCCACAATCAAACTGAATTATCAAGATTGAGGTGCTGCTAAAGTATATCACCGCGATCGAAACAAGAAACTCCGATAGTGGACGAGAAGAGAATGTCAAAGCAGGCAAAGACATTCTACCAAGCACGTGGAGGCCGGCTCGCACAAGCAATCGGCCCTGTGAGAGCATGGAGAATATGTTGAATTACTGATGAATGGAATATTAATATACATAGTAATATGAAATGTTATTAACACCGGGGTCAAATCATGAAAATGTTTATGAAATATTTGAGAGTGGAAGCTGGTAAATATGTGGGGATTTAAATAGTGATTTACTCCATGTGAACATAAACTGACTGCACGGTAGAAGCATATACCCAGTGACCAGTACTTGTGCTACACTAATTGATAAAAAAAAAGAAGGTATATCAGCCATATGTGTTAATTAAGATTATAGGAAAACAATAAATACATTCCAGAATTACCTTTTTAGTTGCAGATTGGATTGGGCTAAATGATGCATATATGATGCATTTTTTAAAGGCTTCCATATATCACTGTGTGAGAAGAATGATCCTATATTGCTGTGTGAGAGGAAACACAATTAGGCAAAAAAGCCTTGGATGAGGAGGGGATTACAGAAGGCACGCGAGAAGAATAACTAATTATATAGGGATTATGTTAAATATCGATCTGAGACTGCTAACACATTAATGCTATATCTTTATGTAACAGAAACCCAGTTAATCCCGCTGATTGATGGCGTCATCTGGAGCAGCAAGCTCCTTTGCTTTGCTTCTGGCCCATTAACTGCAGACGGTTGGCAAAAGGTTAGTTGCGTTTTTTGCAACAACTCATTTCTAAGCTGGAAATCACTACTGGCTAAAGCAAAAGGCCCAAATTAAATGGCTTATTTAATTTAGTGGTTGCTGTAGATTTGATTGTTTGAATGGCATCCGCCCGGCTTTATAGAGGCACACATCCACACTCGGACCACGCCTTTTCGTAGAGCTCATGAACATCTTTTGAACATCACCTTTTGTGTGGTGCTTGAGCCTCCATCCTGCAGCTTGACTGATTTGCAGAGTTTGATTTGGACTAGTACTAGTGTGGGACCAATAACCAAGTAATGAAACATTTCCTTACTAGGAAAGTATGTTTTTTACCTTTTTAAATAAATGTAAAAGATAAGTTTCTCTTCTCTTGTGGAAGCAACACATTATTACTACCTTACTTTGAGTGTGCATAACGCATAACATAGTTAGGGAGTTTGTGAAATCCTTCCTGAGGACTGGTGTCGTGTGTCCAGACCGATATTTGCGGGCAAAACGTCGCTGCAGGAGACTCATAAAGAGTTGTTTGCTGGACTGTTTTGCAGTCGGTGTTAATTTGCCCAAAATATCAACTGCACAGATGTTAGCTGTAAGCTAGAACACACATCTTGGATTGGGCTGGACAGTAGCGAGAGACAGTGGCTGGAGGGCGGCAGCAACATTAATGCTTACATCACCATGGTGTTAAATGACGTTAATAAGCTCACACCCGGTCTCTTCCAAAGGACGAGGCCTTCAGAGTCCGAAATGGGACGCAGCATCTGGCTGCCCTTGGTATAAATGACCCGGAGGCTCCTGCGGCGAGACGGCAAAACACTTCCTCTTAATATAAAGTGACTGCGACATTGGACTGGTGCGGCCACAACATGGGTCCTCCTGCACATTTAACCCTGGAACCAAGGACACGAATGCAGCTGCATGCCTGTATCTATTTGTTCATCTAATATGTAGCCAGTGTTAGAAAAGACAAGTCATTACCACTGCTTGCAACGTCGTCACTGCGTCCTTGCAACCCGTGTGTGTGTGTGTGTGATTGATTTTGAGCCGACCGCCACAGAGCACCGTGATTGACAGACGAAGATAAGGGCAAAGAGAAGTACATGGAAAGACAGACGGAGACACAGATGGAGGGATGAGCAGGACGAAGTGAGCAAATGAAAGGGTTGAGAGAGAGAAAGAGAGTCTGTGTCACCTGATACAACTGGTCTCGTTGTTTTGCGATATTGTTGTCCGTTTTGTCCAGACAGGCAGAGAGCAGGGTGAACCGGACCAGAGAAGGTGGACACGATCAAAACTGAACAGATCAGATCCAGACCAGGTCAGACGGAACACATCAGATGCTCACCGAAGCTTTGGTTTGTATAATTCTACTGACCCGTCTGCACCTTTTGCAGCATGCAAACAGTGTACTGACGTGGATTTTCTGACCGCAAACTCGCTTTGCTTGTTTGGTTCTCGTAGACAAACAAAAACACATGTTTTTTCCCACAGACCTTTAGTGGTGTCCAGCCGTGCAGATGGTTTGGTGTTTTACTCGTCAAGGGTTTGAGATATGCTGTCTGAGATTTCTGCCTCCACAGCAACACAATGGAAGTAAGCTGAGTTTACTTTGCAGTGCTTACAGGATTAAATCAATGCTTTTAAAAACTGTAGCACTGTTATGGTTACTCCAGATAGGCAACAATCCACTGTGAACGTTACATGGAGGAAATAAGGATACTGGGAAATTACGTTTTAACACATGCAATAATGCAGTAAACACTTTGGTACATTTCTTTAACTGTAGTGGACAAAAAGACAAATGAAAAGAGACTCAGTCCCTTATCACTGTATTGGCCTTATCTTGATTTCATACTTTGAACCTGTCAAAATGTCAAATGATTAGTTTTTGCTTGGCAAAGTTAGATGAGAAGATCGATACCAGGCTCACTCTGGTGCATTAAGTATGGAGCAACAGCCTGGGGTACCTTAGCTTAGCATGGAGACTGGAAGCATTCGGTATATCTTGCTGCAGAACCACAGCGTGTCGTTTGGGCTTGTGCACGGATGAAACAGATAAAGCTACAACGTGTCAAGCAGCGGGCTTTAGAGGTGAAACACTATTTGTGCTAAGCTAATGACTCAGGGTATCCATCCATCCATTTTATAACCTGTGTATCCTGTTTGTTTATTTAATTTCAGGAGGCTGGAGGTTATTCAGTAAAAGACTGGAGAATGGATGAACCTTAATGAAGTTACCTTAATGGCTTCAATTAATCAGAGTTAATCAAACTTGATTGATCATTATGATAGGGCAGATTTCATTCTCTGAGAACCATGACGCTCTGCAACAAATGTTATAGCGATTCAGCCATCAGATGTGCATAAAGTAGGAAACGGTTCGTCCTCTGGGCCGCTCAGCTTGGTCTGCGTTGGTGGTAGCAGCAGGCTAAGCAAGGCTGCCCAGACGTTCTTCTCCCCAGCCACACCCGCTGGTATTCCCAGGCCAGATGGGGTGTACCTCTAGCAGGGTCCAGGGCTGCTCCAGGTTTTCCTCCCACTTGGACATGAACAGAATACTTTCAGATGGTGGGCATCGAGGAGGCACCCTAATCAGACGCCTGCACCACCTCAGCTGGCAGCGGCCCTCCTCCGACCCCCTCAGCCTATCTGTAAGGGCGAGCCCAGCTAAACCAGGAGTTGTTTAAGGGTTTGGGGGTTTTTTGATAAAAGTGAGCAGTGCAAAGTGAGAAGGAGTCAAATGTTTCCATTTACATTGTGTGTACTGGACATAAAACAATGACATGTTTGAACAAGCCAACCAAAACATCCAAAACCCCTAAATGAGGTCATTTTCGTTTATTAAGCATCTCCTGGAACTTGAGCATGAAAGTTCATTCTTGACTTGAAACAGTTACAGTAATGTTGGTCACATGATAGCAGGCGGCCGTATCATAATCCCTGTACCTGTACAAAGATCTTCTCTGGCGTCAGATGTCCTGTCCAACCTATCAGCATCACGTATGTTCAGTAAGTGTGACTAGAGGAAAGGTTAGGGGGTAACTGGGGTTCATCATCCGAGGATCAAAAAGATCCACAGCAGATTTCAAGGCCAGCAGATGTTCACCTTGTGGGCATTGTTGTAAAGCATCAGCTAAAAAAAATTTAATCGACTAAAACAATAAATAATGACAATCTTAATCAGTTCAGCGCGGCTGTCCTTAAGCCTGTGCAATAATCAGATAACAGGAGCATGATCAATTATTGCCTCGTGTTCCATCACTCATCAGGATGTTTAATCTAGACGCAAATTGTCATGAAGGAGGGAAATAAAAGCCACAGATCTCACGGAAACGACACCCGCAGTGACTGCAACAATAAAAAGAAAACTGAGAAACAACGGCGGGCCAAAACAGGAGGGACGTGTTTGATGGATCGTTTTTCATAAAGTGGACTGGATGAGCAGGCAGAGGGAGAGGAAACAGTAGAGAGTGATGGAGAGAGGGAAAACCAAAGGCAGATAATGGATGAAGAGATGGTACGAAATGGGAGAGGACAGAGACAAACAGTCAGAGATGGGAGTAAAGTGACACAGCGAAGGAATGAGAGAACAATGGATAAAATAAAATGATACGGCGACAGAAAAACAAAATAAATGGGATGGAGATTTATATCCTCTGAATGTGTCTTTGAGCAGAAAAAGTATTGCAGAAGACATGAAAACAGTAGGAAAATAATGCAAGAAGTAACCGAGGGAAAGAAGACGCTTTCCTCCTCCAGTCGTTCATCTCCAACACGTTCTGCCGCTGAGCTGTGCTTCTCTTTTGGTTTTCCTCGTCTGCCAGGAAACCCGCCAGGAATTCCACAAGCAAAACCACAGGTGAAAGTGGAATAAAAAGGTTGAATTTGTACATCTTCATTTTTGCGGAAGGATTGCAGGCAACTCACAGGGATACAAGGTGACATAGGCACTAGCATGAGCTGAGGAAAGGAAGGCGGGAAACGCAAATAGGTAGGATTCGTTGAGAAGGTTAAATGAAAGGGAGAGAGAGTGAGTGACTGACGGGAAATGAAGGGTGTTGGGACATTGGCATGTTGGGATTAATTAAACAGGAAGCCCGTGGGCTTGCGCGAGCCTCTGGGGAGATTTTAATGAAACGCTCCCTCAGATAAGCTCGAGGACGGAGGATTCATTCTTACTGCAGTGAGATCAGAAGGCCCGGTGCACATTTCTCAGACCCTCCGGTGTCGGGCGGCCGTTGTGAAGGCAGAGAGGACGACGCCTTACATCATTTGTGTAGAAACAACTAAATGTGATGGCTCCGGCGTTTATCACAAGAGAACTTCGGGATGCCTTGAGACTCCAGTTCTTGGATTGAATTCTCTGCAAAACAACCCAGCTCAGTTTTGAAACCATATATCTGAGCTGCCCAATCACTCATTCTACCTCTCCAACCCCACCCCGAGCGACCGTTTAACGCTCTAAACGCAGTAAAACCTTTCTTGTAACCGACTTGTATTTCTTTGTCTATTTTAGGACATTCATCATATAAGGTTCCCCATCCTGGGGTGTAACTAATATCCATATCGCGGCTAAGATCTCAGGGCTGCAGCTCGCCGCATGAAGCCAGGCAGGGATCCAATTACCTGCCTGGGCTGCAAGGCTCCACCTTCCCGCCCCGCCCTTCTCTGTTGTCGCAAACAGAGTCATTTTTCTCAGCAGCGATTGATCATCACAGCGTTTGGCAAAATGCAAAGAAAGATTCTGCAAAACTGATCAGCTGTATTATTTGTAGGCCACGTCTGTGAGGGTGACATGGAGCAAAGGGTTGACAGAATTTAACAGCTTAGAATGCTTCTTTTTTTTTGGGTCCAAAAAGGGAGCAGCAGCGGGAAAGGATGGGGGGTTTTTTTTCTTTTTTTTTTTCTTAGGCAAAATGTTTAGTTTCTTTCTTTAAAAGCCATCGATATCGATGCAGACTTATCTAGACACACACACACAACAGAGAGAGACATGTAGTATTTACGGCATCAGCAAATCACTGCGTTGCACGTGATCTACGGTGTGTGTGTGTTGTCCGAATGTTCAGGGAGGCGTCGGCCTCTACATCACTCCCTTGTCACCGCGGGAACAAACCCAGAGGGCGCTGATCTACACCGGCCTGTCAGGAGCCAACAAGCTGAACAAAGTCAGTGCCGAGTTCGTGCACACAGACACACACACACACACACACTGCTAGAAAACTAGTGGTAATGAGCTGTGTGGGCATGCAGCCGTATCTATTGGTTCATCTAATTTGCAGCCTGTGTTAGAAAAGGTTGACAGTTGCGTGGTTTAATGTGCAGCAGGACACATGTTGTGGTCGTGCCGGTCCAATCTCACTTTTATTGGTGTGTAGACGTGTCCCTGTTACCCTGGTACAACCGAGAGTGCGCACTATTTTTTCCTTGACGGCTCCAACAAATTGCGCCGGACCTGAAAATAACAATGCAATAATGTACCGGTCCACTTATAACTGCGCCTCAGCTTAATAATGGCATACTAGCAAATGTTGCAATTTGCACATAAAATTGGATTTAGGACAACAACTACAGGAACACGCGGTTTCATAATCATCACATCCAACGCAGGCAGGAAACAGCCCTTTCTATCCAACTGGCCACCGCAGCCGAATCAACCCAAAACTCCACGTGTCTGTCAGAAGTTTAAACACCTAATTTAGAGAACCAGGCATCCAGATGGTGGCTGTTTTCTTGCCAAAGTTTCAGGAAGAGAAGAACTAACTGCATGTCCACCAGCATGGTGCTAAGTGACCAACTGTTGTTAGCCAGTCACACTCGCAGCCAATTAAAATCAGCTGTTTAGACTGACGGAAAATATTTGGCTCTTCAGCTGCTAAATGCTCCACTACGTTCACCAAACAGCTTGCCACTACCTACGTCTGTCTGTTGTACACTCTTTTTAGTTTGAACCTCATTCTGATTGCAGAACTATGGTTCAGCCTGTGACAAAATCTAAGAGACGATTATCTTTTTTGATCCCACGAGGGACATTTGACATTGTATATTGCTGCATGTATATGTATGGCGGTATCTGATCTTATGATATATACTTTATGTAATAAATGAGCTTGTAACAGATCAGCCAGCAAAGTCCATTACTGTTATAATGTTACCGTGTACTGTTTTCGATCCCTCGGTGCTTTAGCTGTAGGACGATAGTGCTTTACTGTATGTGCTGTGTGTCGCGTTCTGAAGTGCCTGAAACAATCTCTCAGCATCTGGACAAATTAAACCAGATGGATGGATTGGTACCACTGAGGGTAAGAGAGAGAAAACTTTATATTTATATTCCTCAAAGAGTATCTCGCACAAAAAGTGGAGAATAGTGTTCATTCTGTACGTTAAACCACGGGAAATCAAAGACGTGCCGTTGTCTTTAGAAGCACGTCTCCTCCAGCAGCCTGGAGAAGCCGGTATCTGCTCCTTAGCGTTGATGATCACGATATGGCGCTAGATAAAGAAAACTGAACTGAATTGAAAATAAACAACCTTTCATGCCAATCCAAGATAACAGATTTTACTTTGGGCCAAACTTTTGAAACCGGTATTCAACGTCTCGTCATCGCGTGGCATCAGTTTAAAAAGCACCTGCTATAAAGATGCACTTCATTCCTCTTACTCTAAACGTCTCGCTGTCGGCTGCAGCCTCGTCTTTATGAGCTTTCCATTTAAATGCGTCAGCTGTGAAGGTTCACAGCCTTCCGTTAAACAAAAAAAAACAACAAAAATACTTTGGATAGATTTGAAAAATGGGGAGCGATTCTACAGCGATGAAGTAGCGCCATCTACTTCCTTCAACAGTTACTGGGCAAACACACCACATCTTCATGTGCCTGCTGTTAGAGGCACTGATTGTAATTATTAATTAATTATTATTAAAAAGTAAATCCTTTTCAACCCAATAGTTCCAGGAGCAACGGAACCAGAGGAGCTAAACTCAATGTATGAGGGTATGTGTATAATTCCAACTGGTATGAGATGAATGTAAATGTTGTTGGAAATAAATAAATTTTTTTTATATATTTAAACACACACACACACACAGCTTCCCCAATTTCACCCAAACTCTCCACAGGGAGCGTGTTCTGTAACTGTTTCCTGAGGACAAATGGGAAGAACTCCCTGCTAACTGTGAGATACACTGAGTGCTGCAATGAGTGTGTTCACATTTGTTTTTTTTTTTGGCCAAATCACTTCAGTCAACAAGATGGCAGCAAATGAGAAATAACTGGAATTATTTGTCTTCGATCTGGTGGAGCAGCGAGGCGGCGGGCAGGTACCGTTGCTGCAGAAAGCCTTAAATATTCTCTCTTTATTCCCGAGGCAAAAACAGGGTTAAGGAACTAGCCTCCGTCCATTTATCTTTCAGCGGACAGCCGGCATGCTACACTGCTGGCCTGGATGCACTAACAAGTTGATTAATGGCTGTGGTGTGTGGTCCAAATGTCTCTCCCTCGCCTTCTTCTCCATTTCTCCATCTGCCAGCAACAATCCAGCTCACTATGAGGGAAAGTTATCTAACAGGGGCAACGTGTGCTGCTTGGCGAGGGAGAGGACGACGTCTCATTCACCTCCAACACAAACGAGCAGCAATATTTCTTGAGATGTGCGAGTATGGCCGCCGTCGCCCGTGTGCTCAAGGACATATGGCCGGAACGGACGCATCGTGTCCTGCATCATGAGCAGTCGACCTTCTGCACACATACGGTGCAACTTATCTGCAATTAATGTAACCTTTCCTTTCACAAAGCTCAGAATCATTCTTTTTATCCCCGTCTTTGTTACCTTTCCTTCCTTGGCTCCCTGTGAGGGTGGAGGTGATAAGGAGGTTAAGGGAGTCTGGGAAAGGTCAGGACCTTCCAGGGCCCAGGAAGGTGAAGCTCCTTAGAAAACAAGCGGGGAGACAGAATATTGTCCACTGCAGCCAAGAAAGTAGAAACTGCTCTGGTCACCTTTTTTCAAAACCTGCCGTTTTGAGTGTGAAGTTGGGCATTTTTGTGATTAACCCTGTTAATAGGTTTTAGGACGGCGACCAACGCTCAAACCATGTTATCCCTCGACCTTTCCTCTAGCTCCACCCTGAGGCTAAAATATCATCATTGCACTTAAAATATCTAATGAACGAAAAGGCAGCTGTCCATAACTTGCAGAGAACAAACACACACACACATATATATATATATATATATATGAAATGATATGAAGAAATTAATGAACAAAACATTCAAATTAAACATTTTTGACAAGGTCAATACATTTATGTGTCAAATTAAACATGAATAAAAAACAAACATTACAATATTGTGGAATATTAATACATTTCTGCATTTTCCATCTGTACTCCGAGCCGATCTACGTTGCACAAACAGTAACTGGATGGAAACACTCTCTTCCTGTACATTCATAAGCTCAGCTCTCATTTATTTTTTCCATCAACCACTCAAGCTTGACTGGATTGGTTTCTCTCCTCCCGGTATTTTCATTTTGTCCAAGTGTCATTATCTCTCTCCGTTTTCTCTCAGCGGGGCTTCTCTTTGGTTCATCGCATCCCTCTCATTCTCTCGCTCTCTCATCAGCAGAAGCTACGCACCTGAGAGCACTTCACCCTCTGCTGTGGAGGACGCATCAGGTGAGAATACGGCGCAAACACAGGGGACATTAGCATCAGCCGCGCTCAGATAGCCAATGAAAGGGAGCAGGTTTAAAATGCTGCAGGAAACCCACTGAAACACAGATACTAAGTGTGCGTTCACGCTCCGACATGAACCGTTTGGTTACACCATCAAATTCATCTTAACACAAAAAATAAAGTTTGTCCTAAGGGTGGCATTTGTAAATTCAAAATATAAAAATAAAAAACAGTGGGCCCCCAGCGATGTGTATAGTAAATACTGTTTATGCCTTTATCTGCCCACAGTACCTACTTCTTATTCACCTTCACTGTTCACAACGCGGTCTCCTGCAAATTACATTCACTTGAAACGAAGTTGCGCTTGCTAATTTGGGAGGAAACGTAACTTACGTCCAGGTTCTGTTCACCGGCAACAATTTGCTCTAAAGCAGGTATTTTGACACCATATCGCAGTGAAAGTGGTTTGTTGGACGCTCGAGTCTAATATTTGCAGTTTAGCAGCATCAGTCTGCTGCAGCTGAAAGGAATTCCTTTGCTGGTTATTCAGCAAACTGACGGCCAAGTGAATAACCTCCCAAATTCTCAAAGTATTTAAGGAGAGTTTAATCCGCATGTGTTTCTCCGGCATCTCGCAGGTGTCTGAGTCCGGCTCTGCCGAACAGCAGAAGGCAGAACACAGCCGTCATGACAGCATAGGATATTAGCACGGTGTACACAGCTGTCGGGAAGTCAGGGTGTGATGTCACCGACTGTCCTCGCCCCAGATGGGCATAGACCAGCAGATGTATCTCGGCGACCCGGCGACCCTGCAGCCAGCAGAAGTAGACACCTAATCAACAAAACAAAAAAAAAAAGAGAGGACATTTTAGTCAAATTTACCAACTTACAAACAGGAAAAACAGGTAATGATTCCAGGCAGGTATCAGGCTAGAAGCACCAGTGGGCTACCGCTTATACGGCTGAATTAATGTGGCGATGAGGGGCGATGCAGTGCAGCCAGGTGACTGCATCACATGATGGGCTGTGGCAGTGACATCACAGTAGCTGGTACCTGAGTCCAGAGTCTGTGCTGGTGTAAACACCAGGTGGTGTCCGGCGTCTATCTGCAGCGTGGGGGGGGTGTCGCTGAGGTTAAGACCCGTTGAGTGTTCAGACCGGTAGATGGGTTCAGATCCTCGGTCCCAGGCAACGGCCATGGTAGGTCGTGCCCCGGGACAGCCCAGGGTCAGGACACGGTCCGCGGGGTGGTTCACGTAGAACACCTTTATGGTCTGGGAGGCAGGACTGACAGCCATTACATTAGAGCGTTATTATATTACTTGACAATTCTACTGCAAACTGTAATGACGTCATCTTATTATTAACTGTTAAATATTTTAAAAATCACAGTGATACATGATCAAAGCAGGCTGAGCCACGTGTAAAACTCAAAACCACAGGCGACTAGCACCCAGACTTTGGAACAATCTCCCCACTTATCTTAGATCAGCTGAGCCTTTTGACTCTTTCAGACAACAACAATTAAAAACACACTTCTTTAGATCGGCACTTCTTCAGGGTATGTTCTGGGTGGTGGTGGGTTTCTACTATATGCATTTATTTTTTTATTTCTAATTTCTATATGCATTTTATGTTTGTTTTTATTATTATGTGTACTGATGTAATGCAAAGCACTTTGCAAACTGTGTTAAAAGAAGTGCTATATAAATAAATCTTTACTTACTTAAATATTGACCAATCAAATGATTGCAGCAATTAAACTAGAACGTTGAAAATCCCAGTGCCCTTAGACTGATCAGCAGCTGTAGCCTACCTTTATGTTTTATTCATGAATCTGTTCCACCTAAATGGCTGCATTTGTCTATTCCTTTTATCCAAAGCACTTTACAATTTGCCTCTCCTTCAGTCTTGCCCAAGAGCACGTCACTGTGGACAGGATTGAACGGCTAACCCTGGGATTAGTGGACAAACCCCTCTACCTGCTGAGCCACAGCCCCCCACCTGTCTGCCTGTAACTCTGTATGGATATCTAAGCTCTTACCTGCGCCCAAGGAAGTCCATCAGAGCAAGGATTTTGGAGGACGGAGGAGCTTGGGTTGGACAAACCTCTTGACATCCTCGGACCTCCATCTTGGCTCCAATTCTGCTCAGCGCCAGCTGTCCAAAAGCCACGGGCACCGCCCCCGAGCCACACGAAGCCACTGTCTGATTGGCCCGTCTGTAGCGCATATGCAGGAACTGGGAGTGAACGTAGCAGAGTCCCACACGGACCTGCTCTCCCGGGACTCCACAGCGGTCGCAGACTGACCAGGGCCGGAAGCTGGTGAAGAGCCGGTACAGCGGGTGAGCCGATCTGTCAGCAGAGAATCAGTGGATCATCATCAGGGGCTACACATGACTTTGTATTGTGAGCAGATCAGCAAAAAGGACCGATTGTTGCAGCATCATTCTTGGCTTTAGAAAAACAACAACCTCCTCATTTTCCAAAAATAAAAGTCGGATGGACATTTTCACTACAACACTGTCAATTTTGCATTCATAAGTTGTTCAGAATCTATTTAAACGTGTTCCATGTTCATCACAGAGCGTTTCCATAACGTTTTTTTCAGAGAGCATCTCCAAACAGAATCGACTTTGGGTGAGTTTTGCCATCATCAGTGTCAAAATGTCTAACTTCCCGTCTTCCCCATCACCTGGGAGTGAAGCTGAGCGTACCCGCCTCCTGGACGTCGAGGTCGTAACCGTAGAAGAAGTCTTTGTGGGCGGAGCCACAGATATAGATGCCCGAGTCGTCGGGCCCCGCCCTGAAGATCAGCAGGCTGAAAAGTCGGATGGAGAATCGACTCTGTAGGGAGCCGCTGTGAGGGACGTTACTGGGGTCCAGCAGCTTGTTGCCATGGAAATCTGTCAGGGCTCTGGTCTCGTTGGACCCATCCCGATGTTTCTTAAAGAACCACACCACTGATTGGACCTGAAACACACAGGGGATATATATAATTATGTTGTTCAGCTGATCAATAGCAGAGGCTGAAATTACTTCAGCAGATGCTGAGATTTAAGTCTGTCATTTGGTTTCGGAAGCAAAATACCAAAGACATTCATCCTCTGTTTTACCCAGCTCCTTTTAACTCTGCTGGACCCCACCCCCCCCCATCCCTCCATCCCTAACGTCTGATCAGTATGAAGGGACAAGCACATTTCTAATTTTTCATTGGAAGCAGCTTAAAGTACCTGACATGGATGTGGAGGGAAGGGAAGCTAAATTGGTTGTGATTTGATCAGATGTTTTAGTTTCAGTTAAGATTCCAGCTGCGGCATTCGGAAACATTTGAAGCCTTTTAGCAGGAGCACGCAGCAGACCTGGCAACAAAACACCACAGTAATCAAGTCCGGGTGAAACAAAGGGGCGCGAATAGGCGAACTAACTGAAAGATCTAATCTTAGCTAGTCTGCGCTGATCAAAAGGGAGGGCAGGATCCAAATTTACACCAAGACTCTTTTTAGCCGCTGCATTCAAGAGTTTGTGATGGTCAAACGTGTTCAACTTGCCGCCGCAGCTCGCTGTGCGACCATGGCAACCACAGCGAGGGAAATGACGCAGTAGCTGATTTTCTCTTTACTGGTGTCAGAGTTGCCTGAATTATACACCTTTCCACCGGCAGAGGACACGCCGGTGGGATCAGCTGTAGCCGGGGAACGGCGACGGCGGTGCTGATCACACGATGCCCACTTATGTAAGGAAAACAGGCGTTTGTTGCATGTTATTCTGCTCACAGGTATGAAATCCTATCAGACGTTTTGTCCCCCCCCAAAAAAAACACATTTTACCACAAAGCGGCTGTTTCCTGTTACCTGCTCCGGCTTGCAGTGGCAGGGCATCTCCAAAGTGACTCCAGCCAGGTAGGCGACATTGGCGAAGGTCAGGAAGGCAGGACAGGCTTTCCTGGCAAACACATCCTCCTTATCCTCAGGAGCCTCGTAGCTCCACACCTCAGGACACAGGAGGAGGAGGAGGAGGAGGTGAGAGGAGGATGGAGGAGGCATTAAGCTTCTCTGTGGACCAAGGAGGCTCCCGCAAGCTACAAAAAGTCGCGACTTCAATGAAATATTCCTGCACAATCTCGGAGGAACCTCCAGAGGCTCCCTCTCTCGTTTCACAGGCCGAATGAAACTCGAGTTTACTTTCAGAGCACAGCGGCTCTGATGGAATACGGGGAGGTTGCCAAGGAAACGCATTCGGCTGTCAACGCGGACAACTTCCAAGTCTTATTACATTTTGGGAGAGAGAGCACACACTCCGGTCTTTGCGTGTGTGTCAGCACAGCGCCACCACACTCAACGCTGAGAAGCTACACGCGGCCCTTTTTGTTTTTTTGGTACATTTTTGTTTGCGAGTAAAACAAGTTCTTGTCACATTCCTGAAATAACCGTCGCGATTAGCCGGTCACATCATGCTAGTTATCGCAAGCTTTGCTTGAAGGGGCGCTACTTTTTCCAGACCTGTCGGACAGAAGTACATATACAGTATGATTTATATTGTCTTTTGGTTTTATACTGTAGGGATGGCAATGTCCGTCCGTCTGTCTGTCCGTCCACTAGTTCAGACTGAAATGTCTCTACAGGATGGGTTGCAGATATTCATGGTGCTCGGAGGATGAATCCTAATTACTTTGGTGTCCTAAACCCTGTCGTGGTGCCACCAGCAGGTCTACTTTGTGGCTCGGAGGGGGCGTTCATGGTTCCCAGATGAGCCTAATCCTAAAGCCGTGGCTGCTCCTCGGTGTTTTTCACGATGGCGTTTCCTGGTTTGCGGTAAGCGTATTGCGTCACTTCCGGTCGCCTGGTTCTCCCGTGTTGTCGGTCGCGCGTCTCACTGCCGCAGCGAAACGCCGTGGATTCTGTTATATTTCTCACTTCAGCGGATATTCAGCCGCTGTACTCTGGTTCTGCTTCAACACGCACAGTTCTCTCCTGTTCGCGGCTCTCCGCTAATCCCACAGCCGTTCCGCTGCTCGTTAGCTTAGCAGCTAGCGATGGCGTCTCCCGCTCGGTGTGTCAGGTGTTTAGTTCTTCCTCTTGCCTCCTTTCGTGATGATGGTTCGCGTAACGAATGTAGTCCACTCACGGCGTTGGAGGCTCCGTGAGTTAGAAGTGCGGCTCCGCACCGTGGAAGGGCAGTCAGCCGCAGTTAGCCAACAGCTAGCCGCAGTTAGCCAACAGCTAGCCGGTGTGAGCCGAGCGAAGGCAGCTTCTGCCGGCCGGAAGCTGCTTTCGGTCGGCCGGCCGCTGCTAACAGATTATCTCCACTAATTAGCAAACTGATTATTGGCGGCTCTATTTTGAGCGACCATAGTCAGATGCGTCCCTGCGGCCAGATGTTGAATCCTGTTTGAAACAGCTGGCTGAGGATAAACAGAGATATGATCAAACTGTTGTTCACGTCACCTCTACCCACTGTTACTAATGCTGACGTGCATGTCATCATCCAGCCCCTAAGGATAAATGATGGTCCCTCTGCCTTTTCGTCTTCTACATCCATCAGGGCACAATTTTTCAATTTTGCCCAATACTTTTCTTTATGGCCTAAAGCTGACGTACCCATCAGCCTAAGCTGTACGCTGCGTCCGTGCCGGTCGGTAAATGCAAACATTCTAAAGAAAAACAAAAACTCACACTACTGATCCCGGTGTATTTCAAATGGACTCGGAGGATTCAGATGGGGCGTTTGTGCCACGCGGCCAATCGTTATTGCTGTTGCAGTTGAAAAGGGTTCACAGAACGCCGATCTGAAATGTGTTGGGTGGCGCGAAGCCCCGACGCCAAACTCCGCTGCGACGCACACGTCCACTGCACGTCCTTCCACCGCAGCGCAACAACGAGTCACCGAATCACTATGAACTGCCGCGTTCGTGTGCAAAACAACAAGTACTGTTGCCAAAGGAGAAAGCGTCGATGCGGCGCGTCACACACGCACCATACGCACTTCACTTTACTTGCACTGTTGAGGGCAGCTGTTCTTCGTGCACTCAACCCACCCTGCTGCTGCCGCAGGCCGACGTAGTTGTAATATTACAAAGCAGAAATAAATGAGCACAACGAAGCGGCTGCAGGTCCGTGTGTCATCAGGCCTCCGGCACAACGACCGAACGCAGCCTCACTGCCTGCAGACACAAAGGAGGCTGGTAGGATGCGAGCTGGCAGCCTCGGCTGAAGGCCTCCGTTCCATGAACTCGCTGTGTGTGTAAACACTGGGTGCAGTGTTTTCAGGGTAGGATTTTTGGAACAATACAGAGGATGTCAGGGCAGCAGGACGACTGACTGTATGTTTAGAGGGGTAAACACTTCAGATCACGCCTCCCTGTTTTCCATTATCAAATGGAAATTAGCTCAGTTCCAAAACGCCACATTTCATTTTGTAAAACTAAACAAAACCAAAACAAAATCACCCGGTCAGGGGCATTATGACAACTCTTATTTCTGACAAGCAAATGCCTCGTCTGGTAATCATCCTTTTTTTCTTGTATTTGTTATATTCTAACTCACAAATGTAACAAAAATGCTGCAGTCAGATTTTCGCCTGACGCTGCGAGCGCAAAGAGCGCTGGTTGGATGGTACGACGAGATGTGTGCAAACGCACATCGTGCGTGGCAGATAACTCTGTAGCTACTCCACACAAATACATACAGAAACAGAAGCACAGGCTCGTATACACACGTTACAGGACTCTGTCGGGTTGATGTACGTAACAACGTGTTTGCAACCGGGAACAAATCCCAACCACCGATAAAAGAAAGGCAAAAAAAAAACAAAACACTTATTCACAAATGTCACACATTTATTATGTATCTCCTATTTTCAAAAAAAAAAAAGTGCTTTGAATTTGTCTAAATGTCAGACTGCAAAAGCACATTTATTCAAAATGTTACGTCAGCTGTTTTTCTGAAGACGAAAACAACATAATTTTAAACTAGCGTGACATCTGACAGATTTCTCCTTTTGAAACGGTTTGATCATGTATACATCTCCTCTGCGTACTTTCTTCTGGCTGTACTTTGTGAGCGATTACACAAATGCGAACATGATGTGCTGAAACATTTATATTTTTAACCCTTTCTCCCCCGTGAACACACACTAGTTTATTTCACCCCGGATTGATAACTGCAACCTTCGTCCCAACAGTAAATCTCTGTGCAGTCACTTTATATAATAGTCACATCCTATTCAGAAGTTCAGGATTTGCACCTGTAACTGTGTTTGCAGCCATTTCCATGGAAGAGACACACGTGCAGACACAACCGCTGTTATCATTTCTGTTCATTTTAAAACAAATAACACGTTCTTTCCTCAACATCATACGTTGTGTGCAGAGGCGAGTCCCCACAATGTGATGCAAACATCCAATAATTCAATCCTGTGGTCTGTCTAAACTGCAAGTCCAGCCCCTCAATTCAGCTCCAGGTATTATCGTTTTCATCTTCTGTCCCTGCCGCCTCCTCCTCCTCCTCCTCGTCTCCATCTGATAGCATCCACCCTGAGACCACCCAGCCCTTCAACATGTACCCTGTTATAATCACCTCACAAAAAAAAAAAGGTCCATTAAATGTTTGGCATCACCCAAACATCTCATTCACCTTTTGCACGAATATAAAAACAACAAAACAAAAGTCTTTCATCTTCTTAGACTCGCGGAATGTCTGTGGTTGGTGATCAACCCAACGTAGATCTTGTGAGTTAATTAAACACAAGTCAACTGTAATGAACAGTTTACACTAAGATGCGAAGGGGAGCTACTGTAGCAAAGTGCCTAAATTGGCTGAATTACTGACTTTGCAGTGGACCTATTTATTGGTGTGACGGGTTCAAACAGTGGAACGTAGAACATTCAATTTGCAGTATTTCACAAACTCATTTTTAGGTCTGGCTGATACCTCAGTCCTCTCCCTCCCTCCCTCCCTCCCTCCTCCTCCTCTTTAGCCCAACCTTTTCTTCCCCTTCCGTCATCTCATCCATGAAATCACAGCATTCATCGGAGCAGCAAATGCATTTCACTGCTCATCGTTTGCCTCTTTCCCCTTCCTGTGTTTACCTTCCTCTAAACAACCTCCTCCTTCCTCCTCTGCACCGTCCTGTGTTCACCCTGCACCGACAGAACGCACAGCGCTCGTTACAGGCATGTTTGCATGGCGTGACATTTACTTAAAGTTTAATCCAATTACATCTAATATGCAAACTTCTCCTTGCACCCGTTTCTCCCACCGCTCCCTGTTGGACTTCACCATGAAGTTAAATGTCATTGTCGGCTAAATGAGACGTCCTCATATTTATTTTCACCTCCTACCTTCTCTTTAATATGAATAACCTGTTCACAACAAATTGTATACAATTATACGTTATTGCCGACCGTCTTTTAAGTCGCACCATCAGTTCTTAGATTTCGTTCCTTTCAGAGAGACGCCGACTGCATTCATTTCCAACAACATTCATTTGTTACATGGACGCTTGATCAACAGCCTATATAGTCATGTGATGGCAACTGAACATCGTAGCACAACTGTCATTTTCTGTTCCTGTCCATTAAAAGGTTCAAAGCCTCCCCACTTACCCGAGCGCAAACATGGAACAATTATTTGACCGTTCCCTGAAACTATCTTCTGTCTGGACATTTTATTCATGAACACTGTTTGCACTCACCCACCCACCTGCCTGTGTATATACAGTATATATATATATAGACACACACATTTACTGCAGGGCTTGATAAGATTTTAGATTGGACCACCAGACTTTATTTATTGATCTGTCCTTCCTCTGTCTTTTTTTTTTTATTACCTCCAAATGTTCTTTAAGAGTCAATGAAGGAAGCCTGAAGACTAACTGAGTGCTCAAACAGCAGGCATGCACTTCAAACAGGGAGTCTCCGACAGCGTTGCGTTAACTTCAGAGCGATGCTACCTTCAGCTTTTCAGCCACTACATACTTTGTTTGCGTGACGCTAAATTCTGGACGGTGCAGGACATCCGATCTACGTGCAAAAACGGAAAGAGTTTTAAATATCAATACAACCGTTCTTCCTGCCAGCCCTTTTTAACCACCTCTTATCTTGACCCCGATGCAGGGCCAAATAGCTATGCAAATAGATTCATCTTGGCCCTTTACCAAAACCAGGGTCAGGATAGACATATGACATATGGACTAATAAAAGCCAGCTTCACCTGCCTACGTGGGCTCAGTGTGGCAAAGTTATCGCAGCGTGTTGTGCTGCACAATATCGCAACGATACAAAAAGGACAGGGCCCCACCTGTAAGCCAACAACCCCTGATGTTGTGGACCCCCCCTGGACCAGGGCTGCGAGAGAGGCCATTACACAACACATTTTTGCATAAAAATAGAACAGGCCTTTTTTTAAATATTTTCAAATTAATTATTTTTCTCTCCCGTACCTGGAAAGAAAGGGAAATGCATTTTTGTTTAATTGTTTCCCCATGCTTGGAATTTAAATTTGAGTTTCACTTTTTTGATCAAGAGTTTTTTTTGTACTCAATGTCAAGTTAAAAAGGTCCTCTTGTACTGAAACCTCACATTGTCTGCTCCAGCCTGAAACTAATTAACAGAAATACACATACAGTTGCTTTAACATTTAAGAAAGGCTCACTTGAAGAAAAGTGAAAGTGTCACTTTGTCTACCCTGTTTAAATTAAGGTTAATCCATTACCACTTCCTCTTGATCCTCTTGGCCTAGAGGGGGAGGAAGATTTTCCTCTTCCTGCAAAATCATCATAGCAATGGAAGCAATGGATTCATTTTAGGAGCGAGACCACTTGCAGGAGTTATTAGTCCCATGTGCAGACCACCACCATTATCAAGTCATTTTTAAGTGTCCACACTCACCATCTGTGTTAAGATGGGCAAAATGAAAACTGCATAAAAATTGGTAACATTGGACTAAACTGTACCCCCAAAGCTCTCTGAGCATATGGACATAGTCTCATCTCCACCTGAGAAATTAAGTCATGTCAATGGTTCATTTAAAGCGTGTTCACCAACCACAGATGACAGTGTGTGACAGGTTGCTTTCACGGTTACCTCTGTATGGGATGTGTAAGTGGGTGGTGGCAGCGACGCGTTCATGGCTTGATTGGGGAAACCCTGGGTTGATTTACCGAGTTGATAACCAGCGTCAAGTTATCGTGGTTCGGTTTAGTGAATCCAGATAACGAAAAGATACCCTGGGTATGTTGAACTTTCTTCGTAGCACAGGTCTCTGGACTCATCCGTATTTCATTAACAGCCATCCCTTTAGTGTCATTTGGTATAAAGACCTCGCCCCTCCCCTAGCGAGCCTTTGCTCCTCCTGCCTCACTGTTTCAGCCTTTCTGAAAACCTAAAAAACATATGTGAGAAGTACATTTCTGTCCATATTCTTAGATGTATAAATAACAACTACCACACTCCTATTATCGGACTCATGACGCACAGAAAATTAAGTAAGAAATCAATTTCAGAGATTTCTTTTTCATTACAGCCTTGTCAAAGCTGGGAGCCTACATTACCCACAATGCATCCCAACTGCAGAGGGTTGGGTCAGACATTTGTATGTGTTATGCTAGTAGCAACTAAAGTAGCCTGCAGCAGAGCTGAGCAGCGGGCTACAGAGGTCTGGTAGCCTCACTTCGCTCTAACTCCACACCACCAAAACAGTGCTGACTCTGCCATTACTTTATCAGATTGCAATTTATCAGACTTCACACAGCTCCCCCTGGAGCTCCCCTTTAAGAAACAATATGTCCCATGAGTTTTATCCTCTCGCACGCACGTCGAAGCCTCACAGGAGCTGTGAGTGTGCAGTGCGGACAAAAATAACAGGATTTCTAGCTGTTTAAACCGAGTTGTCGTTTCACGTTTGTGTGCTAGAACGCAAGACGCCGTAGGTCATGAAAGTGTACCACGTTGCTGAACTCTTGCTAATCCTGTAATAACTGACTGCAACGTTGCCATTTGTGCCCGAATTATTTATTCATTAAGTAATGCTGCCCCAATTAGGATTTGTATCAAGATAATGAGCAATGACGTTTAAGCATTGAAAGCACATGGTTAAGGTTACAAGGTTGACTTGACGCAGGAGTGGAATCTAAGTTTTGCATGTACGGTGTTTACATTTGTCTTCGTCTCTGTTTCGATCCCGCCTCCTGACCCACGCCGGTTCGCCCAATTCGTAGTCGAGATTTGGTGGGTTCCTCGTGATCTACGGTTACCCACAATACCCTTCTCTGCATAGGTCTGCAGAGGCATTTACATGCAACTTTGAAAAAAAAAAAAAAGAATTCTACTTTAATCCGAGCCGTACGCACTTTGTACTCGCCCCCATCCACGCTGACCAACTCCTCACGGCGCTGGTGTGGTACAAGGACGTAGCACTTCCATTTGCACCTGAATTTAGTCTAGAAAATATCTACATTTTATTAAAAATATATTTGGCAATACAAATTAGTAGGATAAACTCCTAGGATACAGGGTTACCGTCTGTGCTGGATCTTTCCTTTCCCTGTCCATTAATCACTCCACCTTAGGCGATGCATGATACCCAACTTTAGCACCTCCTACTGCAATAATGCAGACTACACTTTTCATTTTGGCTTACAGTAAAGAAACAGGAAACAGCCCTGAGATTGACAGCGATCCGTCCAGGTCAAACACAGCCGTGTGAAATTTGTTCGCACTTTGTTAGGAGAAGGGAGTGTCGAAATATCCGCCCCACACAGGAAGGAGCTATCATTCAAACCTCACTGCTGCCGTCGTGTTAGCATAGCTACCAGTCAGCAGAATGCCAAGTGAGGACACACACACACACACACACACTTGTGAGGCTGCGTGCACGCTGCCCAGGTCCACGCACAGCCCTCCACTGTTGGCCGCTGAGCTGCTCCACTCGAGCAGCTGGCGTCAAAGGCCAGTGAAGAGGAGCTGTTGAATGGAGGAGGAGGTGTTACTCATTCATCCTCCACGCTCAACGTTTCCCAGCTGGTCCTGTGAAGCACGCTACTCGACTCCGAGCCTGATCTTGAAACTTTTGGACGGACTGCCGTACAATCTGGATCTCTATTTATGGCGCCCGGTGACATATCCGAATGTGTTACTGTGAGCGCCAAGCGGAGACCCAAGAGCAAGGAACACAAAGGAGCACGAAAAGGTAGCGTTCCCGGAGAAGGCTTTTACTTAAAACACTAGAATATAACCTGAGATCCAAACCAGGTGCAGATACAACTGGACATGGAGGTAACGCTAGAAGGTTTGACAAGTACAAAGACAATCTGGCAACTAGGCAAAAGGAGGACCAGTCTGATGAGGAATCGAATTACGCCAAGGATCGAAGGGATCTAGTGAACACTGCGGCCTTTCAGCTTTGTTCCTTTAGTATTTTCATCTGCAGCTGTAATTTGTGTCATACTGCGTAACACACAGAAGACTCATTCCCTCATCACCGGCGTTAAAGAAAAGCACGCCTTGGAAATCATTCGGCAGCAACATTAAATGGACACGTGCCCCGGCGACAGACAGCAGAGCTCCGAGCTCCTGACTCAGTGAGCAGCAGGGAGCAGGAACGGTGCAAAACCTGCAAAACCTAGACAAATAAAGGTTTATCCATATTCTAGCTGCGGCTTTATGGTTTTAACCATAAAGGTCTGCGCTGTTAATGGAGGACAGAAGCATTTTGGGGAACGTCGTCTGCTTGCTGTGTAGCTTTGCTGAGGACAAAGCCTCGATTTGAGGTCATTACACGACTCTGTGGCCGTTAGATTTGATGGAGTCCCGAATGGCACGACTTAATAGAAGACAGTAATGGAGGTGGAGGCAACACGGATAAACCTCTTTGTCTTTTCCTCCAATACACAGCAAAGCTTTCATTAACTTTGGGTTCATAAAAATGTTTCATAAAGCCCACACACACACAAAAATAAAAAAATGATGCTTTAGTTGTTTTTAAATCTGTATTTATTTAGCGCTTCTTCCCTGGGAGGCAGGAGCTGCCGCCGCTGCCTGCACGCCGTGGTGGACATTTCTGTATTTCCTTAAAATGATGATCAAAAACAAACTTGCCTTTCGCAGATTCATTTAAGCAAAGGAATAAAAGGGCAAACAGAGTCGATCCATCGTATCGCACCCAAGTAACAGCACGCAGAATGTTCTGCTGCCGCGCCGCGTAGCCGGCGAGTTGTTCTTCCACACCGGAGATAAACCAAAGGCACCGGTGAGGCATTACGTCAGAGGACAACACTTACAGGAAGACAAAGTACAAAATCAAGGACACGATATTGCAGAACACGCACGCACACACACCCCTGACTCAACTTGATAAGCTATCGATTAGATATTGATTAAACCTTCCAGGCGCATCAGAGCTGGGGGAAGGAAGCTACCGAAGACGAAAGAAAATGAAAGAAAAAACAGCTTCGTGTCACTTGAACTGATAACATGCAAGTTAAACTGGCAAAAGAGCTGCACTGTGGCTGTATGGAACACGCGCCGCGCTGGTGGGAGAACCGATAAGTGTCTCCCTGAGAGGAACCGCTGGCAGCTTTTCTAGTGACTGTGGCGTTCTGGGCCCAGGTGCTTCCAATTCAGGCCAAGTGGACGGCCCCGCCTATCGATTACACACCTGAAACAGAGGCACAGCCAAACAGGCCAGGGGGCGCCACGGTCGTAATAAGACTTGCATTAAAAGGGGCAGTCCACTGAGTTTTTACAGATTAAAGATAACTTTGCTCGTCATGGGGAGTAAGTTGCTTGATAAAAGTGCCAAATTATGCCATGTAATGTTCTCAACATTAAAATGTGGGAGCGTTCCAGAGTCTTAGAAAACGGAGGTGTGGATTTTGACACACGGGTCGTGCAAAAAAAACAACCCAAAACAACCTATTGCGTTGCATTGTGGGAAGTGGATTTTGACCAAATTGTTTCTCCAGTGAATCCACAAACTTTCTGGAGGTGCAAAAGTAAATTGCTGGGGCATCACTTTAAGTGAATCCAAAACCTGTGTGATCAACCTTTCATGTGAAGCTAAATTCCATCATTGGTGGACACGAGTCATAAACTGAAGCAGGTTTTGATAATCACGCTTTTTACAAACCTGATAATGTGTGACAAAATGATCCTGGCCTCTTGTGCATTTTGCACAGTAAGATAAAGTTAAAAGGGGCCACACCTTTTCCAGCCATGCAGATACAATAACATTAATTAATACTGAAATGGAAAACAAACATTTCTTTGTGGTAGTTGCTCTAAAAGCCAAGACGTTATTGGTTATTAATCCTCTGAAAAGACCAAGATGTTATTAATGTTTTTGCAAATGTTTGCCAGCTGATGCTGCTACGACTGTGTGCACTGATGCAATATTTTTTTTTTTAAAGTGGGACATAAATCCCTGCAGCCAAAATGCTAATAATAAAGTGTTTAAAAAAAATGTGGTTATAAGAGAAAGAAATCTTTTTAATATTACTTTAACAGGGTCAAATTAAATCATGAACGCGATCTGTGCCGCTCACCAACAAGGCAAGAGGGAGGTCTTTTTTATTTATCCTCAACGGTGGAACCGATCAGAAAGTCAAGCCGCATCTCACCTGCGGCGAAGCCACGTGAGCGGCGCTCACAGACAAGACTGCAGCAAAGGTCAGTGAACAAACTGACCAACTGTAACTGCGGTAAGAGCTGGTGTCCTGAAGTGTAGCTAAAGAGGGCTCATCAAGGTGCTTTCTCACAAGGACAAATACAAAATATTCCAAATGGACAAATGCTGAAGAGGCGCACAGCAAACGCATGCACCGTTCTCCAAACGAGGAAGGAAAGAAGGCCTTTCATATTCAAGTCACACCTCACAGAACTCGGGCTAATTTGAAAACAGCCTGGTGAAAACAGCGGTGGGCACGTTGGGTCAAACGCAATTCAGTTTGCTGCAGACACACGACTAACTTACTAGGATATCTTCCTGGTTGTCTTAATTTGTTTGTTTCGCCTTGACCGTCAGTGTCTTTTAACAGATTATGTAGAGGTCAGTGGTCATTATTCACAGTCTTTCACTTCGTTTAGCCAATTCCATGCTGGGATCCGATGGCAGGGTTCGACATTAACCGTTGACCGTCACGCCCCGCGTCGGTGTGAATGGTTGTGTTTTCTGTTTCCTGTTTCCTCTCTCGTGCTTCCTGGGTCGTGTGATTTATTGCTTTAGTTCTCCTGTGTTTGAGTTTGTGTCCCGTCTCAGCCTCCCTCCTGTTTCCCTGATTGTTGCAGTGTGTTTCACCTGTTCCCCCGTGTTCACCTGTGGTCCATCCCCTCGTTGGTGTCCCGCGTATTTAAGTTCCTCGGTTCTCTGTGGCGTCGTCGTCTGTGTCTGTGCCGTGTGTCGCAAGTGTGGATGGTCTCTGTTTTGTTGCTTTCATTTCTTCTTCCTCCTCGCTTGCCTTACCTTTTGTACGTGCCTTGTTGTTATCTACGTTAAAGCCCGCTCATTCCCGCAGTACTCGTCTGGGTCCCTCTGTCCCTCCTCCACACCCCGCCGTTCCTGACATTGACCCTATGGCCCAAAAACAAAAACGTAGCTTGTGGCCACCAAATACTCCGTCCAAGTTTTAGTCCTACACTGGATATACTTTGTCTTCACCAAAGCAACGTTCCACAAACAGACTGTGACAGGATATATTCACCGTATGTTTACAAAGAACTCTGAGTTCTTCAAATTATTATAAAAATATATTTTCATTCCGTAATTGTCTTTTCATTTATAGAAGGGTCACAGTTAAAGGCTGTGCAAAGTTGTCTTTTCTGCGTTGTTTTTACCAAAAATGATTTTTGGCCACCATAGTTGGGTGCACGGCGACCCGTAGCGCCAGTGCTTGAAAATATTAGCGTCTATCCCTGGATGGGGTCCATTATTGACAGTAAAAATCCCCTTCTCTCTCTTTATCTTACACACAGACCCAAACACACACACACACAATCACCAGGTGACATAAATGTCATTTTGAAAAAGGTCAGCAGGCAGTTCGCTCCTCTGCAGCTGAGGAGAGAAAAGACGACAAGGTTATTGTTGGATGAGTGTCGCTGCTTCAGGGCAGACTGAAGTGTCTGAGGCTGTTAGGCAGCGAACAATGGAAGGAAAGCGGTTGTGTGTCGCTGTCGTACAGCACTTCAGTTGTTTTCAACTCGCCTCTTTTGATCCTCTCGTCTTTAGACACATGTTGGCCATCTGACTGCTGGTGTGTGATAGTATAATAATAATAATACACTTTATATAGCTCCATTCATACAGGAAATGCAGTTCAATGTGCTTCACAACACAGATATTAAATGCACCAAGTGCTTTACAGAAAGCTTATTAAAGGCTAAAGTGAAAAAATGAGTTTTAAGCTTGCTCCCGATATGCAGCGAGCTGGCTTCCCTGATGTCTATTGGCAGTAGATATCGTCTGAAATATCCACTCATCTGAAAGCAGACGTGTTCGCACCTGTTCAGACGGACCACGGTTAGAAGGGATCGCAAGAAGCCTGTTGCCACGCAGACGTGATAATTGCACAGATGGAGATAAGGCTGCAGGCTTTCGGACAGTCTCTGCTTGAAGACGTTCGTGGCGTTGCACCATTTGTACAAACAGCGATGAAAGTCGACGGGCGCAGAGGAAGACAAGAAAAAAAGAGCTTGAGAGAGAAAATCCTTGCCCTCACCTGCACACACCTGGCCAGTCACTCCAGGAATTATCCGTGTTTGTCGGAGTTGCAGCACGTTATAATTATACTTACTGATGGAAACTATAAAAAAGTTTTTCTTGTTGCTGCTTTCCTGCTAATTGCGCCGCTGCTCTAGGCTGCGGCGTTAATGTGGCAAAACAAGAAACTCAAATTTCCCTCGACGAATAATGTTTAATAAAAAAAAAAAACTGCCACGTTGGCGCTGACTGTGGTGAAGCAAGCAAACCATTATCTGAATAGTGTCGTCAAACTGGCCAACTCCTTCACCGTCTGCCCGTCACGCTGCCTGCTTCCATTTTGTCTTTCAGCGTTGATTCTCTCTCTTCTCCCCTCTGCCACCAGTTATTGTTAATTAGTCATAACTGCTTCTATTTCTAGGCCTGCTAACTGCTTGGTTACTAATTAGCTACTAACGCATATGGGGCCAGATTCACGTGTGTGACTGTACGGCAGCCAAGCCAAGTGTTTGCGTGGACACAGACAACGGGGTTCCGTCTGTGCATCTATGCAAATATCCGTTTATGATTTCCGCTGTTGAACTGTAAAGGTCTGTCTGTGGGATGACGACGGTGATGGTTTATTTGTGTGTGTGCATGGTTGGTTGAATGAGTGACCCCCCCCAACCCCCGCCCCCCTCATCTGCTGCCTGGAAATGATTCCAGTGTAATTGTGTTGCTGTAATTGCCTCATGCCGTCAACGTGGCCCTCGCATTAGGCTGCGTTACAACAACCTTTCTGTGTTTGCTCTGTGGAAGCAGACGTGCACAAGGACAGCGACATCAAATACAACAGCCTCTTCTGCTGAGGCAGAACAACCGTCGCTGTGGTGCGAACACGTAGCTAAAATTGGCTCATCGCTGTCCTTTCATAAGAGGCACGGTGGGCAAACTTTTCCTTGACGCTATATAATGCTTTCAGGCTGCGGCTGTAAAAGATCTCCTGCCCACCGAGTCAGCCTCCAGCTGCAGTGACAGAATGAGAGTATCATGAAGAGGACCCCCGATTTAATAAATCACAGTGGAGAAAAGAGAGCTGCTGCTGCTGCCTGTGAACAGCCCCGCTACGTGTCTCTCACGGTAATACAGCTGCTTCACCCTCTGCAGTAAACCCGTAGCGTTCATAGATGGATGAAATGTTATTTTCATACTTGCCTTGCAAACTGATGACCTGCGATATTTCAGGTGGTGGAGATGGGGCTGAAAAGTTGTGAGATATCTGCCGTTTTGAAACCTGACGTTCCAGCTTATAAGTGCTGTCCATGTTGCTGATGGTTGTCAGACACTGTCCCCCCCCCCCCACTTAAAAACACGGCAGCATGCTATCAGGCATCACTACAACCAAACTCTGAGCCTCATCCAATTCACACATGTTCATTTTATATAATCCTCTATAGCTTTTTAGCTCATTGTTTTGGTTTTACGGCACATTTACTGCACAGTCCAGCCTGAGTCTCATCACTGCCAGCAGCTGTGTTCTGAAGATAAGCTCTGATAAACCCACTGCACCACCTGCTCGGCACCACACAGCAGGCAGACAAAGTTAGCAACTGGCCGGCGAAGACAGTGGAGCGTTTAGCGGCTAGAGAGCCAGATATTTCCCTCGAGAGTTAGTGGAGACCAAAACAGAGCAAAATGGGAGGGTGAATATTGGTCTTATTCATCATCATCATCATTCATAATAGAGCTTACCATGGCAACCGTTTGCTAAGACAAGTGGCCAATAAAATCAAATAATGGAGCTTTTGCTTGGACAGATTGTTAGTTTTGAGAGCGAGCAATCTTGTTACTTACTTGGCAGTTATTGTCTCTTGCGTGCAAACCCTTTTTCAATCGACTGACGTGATCCAGCGCAGCTCCTGGCTTGAGTTAATCACAGGCTGGACAATGCCTGGCTTTGTTTCAGTTAGGTAGCTTCACTTGGTACTTAATGAACGCATCAAAGTCCTATAGCAGTGGACTGGAGTCTGACTAATCTGTGACTTCAGTGTGATCTGAATACTTGTCACATGTGGGTTAAAATGATTATACAACAGTTGTCTTGTTCACACATGAAAATAGCAAAATACTCAGGATATGGTAACGATCCATTCTGCTCTTACATGCGTTATACGTAGATCTTTTGCATTAAAGTGGTGAAAGTAGAAACAGTAGAAGTGGCTGCAGCAGCTACTTCTGAAAACTTAACTGGACAACGAAGCTGCAATAAAGATGAACACGAGCACATGTTGCAGCTTCATTGTCCAGTTTTTAAACTGGCATAATAAGCTGGCCAAAACAGGAGATAGAGGCCACAAATATAAGGACAAGGAAGCTCCTCACAATGCGTGGAGGATTTCACCCCAAGTCCAGCACCCTGAGACTGTACACTAAGCGGAAGGAAGGAGGCCGAGCACTAGTGAGCGTGAGAGCCGCTATCCAGGATGAATCAACAAAGATTGATGAGTACATCAGGAAGATGCCCCAAGTTATGAGTTGCTTAATACCTCAGGCAGCAGAAGCCCATTGAGGAAGAAGCGAAGGTGGAACCATCATGGAAGGACAGACCCCTGCACGGCATGTACCACCAGCAGATAGAAGAAGTGTCTGATATGGAGAGGCACTAATCATAGCAGCACAGGAACAGGCTCTGA
>JAVQJF010102050.1:0-36685 GCA_036023855.1 Gadopsis marmoratus
TATATATATATATATATATATATATATATATATATGGTGAAATGTATACTTCATTCTCCATAGATCTTTAGTCAGAGAGCATCCACTGGCTACATGGTCAACGTCATGTAGATTTGTAAGCAAACAATTTAAATTCCTGTTTTATGTTTTAGGAATTCCTCTTACATTTTTTGTATATGATCTTCTGATCTCAAATGCTAATTTTGAGATATTTTGCAATGCAAGTGCTGCATTTTCATCCAGTTAAAGACAACAGGTAGGCACGATAACAGGAATGCCTGTACAACATAATGACAAATGATGTGTTGCACTATTATGAGGGGCCAGTCAGATACTGGGGACACATTCAGTGCACAGTAATCAGATTTATAGAGAGAGCAGGTGTCCTAACTGGTGTTGTGCTACATGTGTATTTTTTGCATAACTGGATCTCTTAATTCATTCTTTGCATTCACACTGTAATTTGGTTTGTCCCAGATGACTTGATAATTTGGAAAAAGGCAAAACTTATTTGGCCCCTTGTCCATCTTTTGCCTCTCTACAGTAAACCTTCAAATGTAAAAACATCTGGCCTGATCAAATGGCTCTTTCCCAGAAGTAAATGTTTATAAATCATGTCAGCGGTTAACTGACAGTTCCATTTAGTTTTAACCAATTTTTAAGCAAATATAAAGAGTCTTAAGCTTTCCAAATCACTATTTAACAAATGAGGAAGTCATAACCAAATCTCACTTGGGCAGATTTGTGTTACTTTACCCACAGAAAGTCTGCATGGTCAGAAAGATTCCAAAACATGTTCCAAGAGAAAATGAGATTTTTCCCGTGTAAAGGCCTCCAGGAACCATCTCCAAATGATGTTATGTACTATTAACAATATTAGAGCTGTATCCTATTTCAGCTAAGAAATGACACACGCCCTCAATCACCAACCTTGTTAAACACTTGCACGTACTTATTAGGAACTCTCTGGTTTGGTCTTGACCTTGTCTCATGGGGTTCTGTTTACAGAGACCCTACTGTGGTTAAAACAGGTTCTCAATCCTCAACCAAACTAACTCTCAGGTCAGAGCCCAAGGTATTCCAGGTGCTTTTAACACTGGCCTACCCGTCAGTCTTATCAGAGCATGTCCAGTAGGCACAAAAGCCCTTTTTATTGACCTAGTTCAGTTCACAAGCAGGTCTAGCAAGGTGGATTATTCCAAAAATGTTTAACAGCACCTTTAATGCATTACCTGTGATGGTCTGCAAACATTTTCCCAAAATGGTCTTGTTTTGAAGTAAGTAGTGCGGTCTTTTCCCCCTGCAGAAATTAAATTATATAGCGCTATATCATAACAGAGTTCTTATAGCACTTGTTAATACAGAGCAAGTCTAAACCAAATTCACACGCAAGCCTTTAAAAAGTGTATCATTTCAGAGGTAAAGGGATGTTTCACAGACCATGGAATGATTGAGGTAAAATGATACCCCATTGGGATTGGCTCTTGTCTTGATGAGCATTTGTAATGCATCAATTTTGAGCCACTGAGAAGAGTGGCACCCATCTACTGTGTGTACTGCCTGCTTTAATAGCAAGAAATGGTTATTGTTTTCAGCTCTCCTGTTTACAGTACAATGACCTGTACAATAGTTTCAGCCAAGTGCTTTCAAATGGGGGTTTTAGTTTGGTTTAAATTGTCCTGTACATGTTTTTTATATTTTGTTTCTTTCCAACTCCACCCGAATCTGGAATCGCTGTCAGATGTTAGATTCTTGCATGTCAAAGAAAGAAAAGTATAGGCCTACCTATAGTCAGGCCCTCAGATTGTGCATAAAAGGACTCTTCAAGGCCCGTTCAGAATTTGTTTAAGCTTTGTGGTCTGAATCACAGATGACAGTAATTAGGGCACTTAACTGCTCAAAGTTTATCGGGCTTAGATAAGCGTTGTCATAGCTGAAATGTGCGTTGACTGATAGTGCCATGTAGTTGGGATTTATTCAAGCAGAACTCTGGGCAGATAGCAGCTTTCCAAGCTTAAGCAAATAAAGAGCTGGTAATTCTTAGAGGACTTTTGAAGATGAAGGTCTGTGATGTGAAATAGCACTCGGCGGAGAATTGGAATGCAGCAAGCACTGAGAAATGGGAGCATTTCACACAGTGGTACCTCCGGGGCCATAGCTGGGTCATGAACATTTACAGTAGATGAATTGGCCATATGCAGTCGTGTCAAAGAGTCCAAGCAAGGCTGTATTTCTTACAGTAACAAGCCACAGGTGAAACTGCATATGGACGGCTGAAAAGACTTACTCTCATCTGTGAGTTTATTTGGACTGGCGATGCTACAGTTGTTGGATGACTGTAGCTGTGAAATCTGGCGATCCTGCACAGTGGAGTTGACAGTGAATCACCAGAGCAGATGACTGGTGATAAGTCACAGACAATGTGGTCATCTCTGTGGTTGACTCTGTTCTCACTGTATTGTCTCATGTGGTGGTTGTAGAATTCAGATTTGTGGTTGATTAGAGGCACCTTGCAGGGTCTTGGATAAACATTCAGCTTTAAAACATTTGCCAAAACAAACCTTTTGCTAATGGAAATGTAGCCACTATTGTTTTCCCTTTCCTGTTTACTCTTTTTTTTTTTTCTTGTTAACTGAGTAAGACATGAATTTCTAGATGTAGGCAGATTGAAACGGTTGTAAGAGAAACCTGAAGGTAGACCTATAAACATACGGATATAACTCTTTGTATAATTTACACTGCTCTTATGTAACATGCTTTCTGTCTCCTAGGTCCTTGTGAATGACTTCTTCCTGGTTGCTTGCCTGGAGGACTTTATTGAGAATGCCCGCCTCTTCATCTTTGAGACCTTCTGCAGAATCCACCAGTGCATCAGCATCAGGTTAGTCACTCTAATCCAAACTATGTCAAACTTAAGTAGGTTTATGCTTGATGCAGCATCCCTCACACTAGGGTCCATGCTCCAAAAATGACACCATCATATAGCTTGCGTCAAGCATGAAGGCCCCTCAAGTTGTCGCAGTGCTTTGTTGTGCACCTCCAAAATTTTGTAACGGCGTAACGAGGCAACGTGGATGCATTTTTGAACCTGGACTGGTTGAGCAGATACACCTTTACAATCACCTCTACGACCCTTCTAAGAGAGACCACAGGGATCGCCAAATGAATCGGAACTCGTGGACAGGGATTGCCACAACACATAAAAGATAAAGATGATTCAATTCTTCCTCAGCAACAATGAGCTCTTGTGCAGCCATGTTGATTTATGATGATCTTTCGGGAACACTCATTAACGTCTTGCCTATTCAGACTGTTTTCTTTTTTACGCCACCTGGAGTTTCTCATAGCTCGTGCGACATCAGCAGAGGCAGGTGTCACGGGGTCTTGTGCAAGTGTAAAGAAGGCTTGACATTAGCAAGTTGATGGTCTCAGTGGTAATTCTGTATGGGTACACTACAGTTGTTTTTAACCTGACCATGTTGCACGGCAGAATTCAGACAGACATCTCTTAAGACCAACAGGAAGTCCTATTTGCGGTCACTAGACTTTGTAAGCAGGAAGTAAGAACATGGGCTTAGTGATTAGTGGAATTTTCCTCACAGATAAGTGTTTATTGCCCCGTCTACATACAGCCATGCTGACCTGACACATCTTGCAGATTAAGTATTGTGAGGTTTAACTGCTTCCAGGTCTCCACTGGTTGCTCTTAAACTTTTAAGACCACCTGTCCAAGGTCAATTCATGGACAGTTTTGTCAGGATTTAGAAGGCTTGAGACGTTCCCAGCTGCTGTAACAGACAGGAACCTTTCAGATCCTTTTTCTTTGGGTGAATGGAGGTCAGAGGGTTTTGTAAGTCTCTATTGACTCTTGACTTTAAAATTTAGTTTAGATACATTAAAATAAAATTGACCTTGGATGCCTCCCCAAAACCAATAAATTTAGTCAATGCTAATTATAGTGAGAATTAGTGGAGAGAAAAAACGATTATAGTAATTGTCTGCAATTAAGAGAGATTATAGGATTTGACTGCCTCTTTACATTAATTTTAGAGTGACAACCTTCTCAGCCATTAATCCTCATCTTTATAACAGGATTTGTGCTTGTTACTGTATGTAATTTCTGATATTATATGTTCTTTTGTTTAGCTTGTTTTTCACTAATTTACAGTAAAAATGTCCCACTGCTTTCAGAAAGCTATATTCATGGCACACTGCCCCTCAGGCACATTGTGAATAATGAAGATTCAAAGGAAGGTCTGCATTTCAAATATGGTCCACATGATGCTCAGTGGAAACAGGGAATGAAATACTTCTGTTGACACGAAAATGATTGCATTGACTGTTATATAGAGCCGTGGAGGTCTGTAGTCAAGGTTGAACCGTGGAACATGATCAGGCCCTGTCGAAATCTCCAGTTGCAGATTGTCTGGAATTGATTAGGAGTCCTGGTTCTTTTTGGCAGACTTACTGCAATTGAATCCATTTACTTGTTAAAGACCACAAAGGTTGGTGGTAACACTGAAAGAGGAAGGCGATCTGAGATTTTGCTACTTTTCACCTTTTTTCTGTCTTTGGCTCTCACTTTGTTGAGGCTTGTAAAGCAGGAATACATATCCGGGGCAGTTTGAGGGAGTTCCGTGTTTATTTTTGGTGATGTTGTGACGATGGACAGAACATCTATTTTTGAAAGACACCCAAATACCAAGTCATTAGTCCCCTGCCCAGAAGCCCTCTGCGCCCAAGCGTGGACTCGAATGAATTTGATGGCTGTTTTTAATGAGGACATTTTTACAGCTGTTGGCCATGATGGTTTCACAGATATTTAACTCGCCTTTTGCCCACAGCTTGGGACACAAAAGTAGACCAGAAGTTGGTGTAATTGAGTTATTTTATGCAATAAAGGCTTATGTAAAATGTACTGTAGGCAGTGAAAATAGGATTCAGCCAGCACTCGTAATTACACACACACACACATCCTTTTGTCTAGACTTTTCAGTGTCCCGAGTGTGTGTTTCCAATTTAGCTTTGTTTTCCTTGTTTGATTTACAGGGTTTGTTTCCTTAGTCCTTCCTTGAATGTTTCGGTGGCGAGACCCTGCTTTGACCTTAAATGCACACTCGTCCTTTGACATTTTGAGTAAATGCTTTAGATACATGATCATTTGGGCAGTTTTTCCCCCCTCGTTATGAGATTGTATTTGTACACAACAGCTCACTGGTAGTTGGAAAAAAAGTGTCTTGTGTATTTGGATGTAACACTGAAGATCTTTCCACCTCACAATTGAGTCATTAAAAAGACCACACGATCATTTCGGTTTCCCTGAAAAATCAATTTTACCCCAAGCCGAAAGCGAGGTTCGTCCAAATGGCTTGGAGTCTCCCAAACGCTATCATGTGTTAGTGTTTAACTGTGCATTCATTTTAGGCAAGCCATGTTAAAATAGGGCTACTTTTGAGAATGATATCCCCCGACCCCCATCCTCCTCTCTCCTCTAATCTCTCCCCCAATACCTGACCCTTCTCTTTAAGTGTGAGGTTGGTATTGAGACCCAGAGGAGTCCCTTAGCCTGAAGTCGAAAGCTCAGGAGTGAGCAAGGGGTCGAAACGAAAGTGATCCCCTCTCCCCCAGGAACAGGATCATGGTTGTGTAAAATAAAACCAGTCATGGAGGCTGTCTGCTTGGCTTAAGAGCCAAAGGAAGTCAGTAGTGTAGGTTGTATGAGTCTGACCCATTCCCTGCTCCCTCCCTTTCTCTATTTTTTCATCCCTTCTTCTTAATTTCACTGTGAGGTTTAAGTCTGTAGGGGTGGCTGCTGTACACCTCACATAGAGACAATGTAAAGTAACCCTCCTCTGATATACATGTCCTTCCTGGGAGGAAAACATTGCCAGACGTCTCTTCTAAATTAGATTAGAGGTCTTGGGCTGGTACAGGCTGAGGCCTTGGGCTTTTTGGGGCACTCTGTGTTCCTGTGTTATGCTGCACAGATCACGTTTAGAGGGGTTAGGGGTTAGCTTAACTCCCCCGGTGAGGAAACCAGATCATGTTTGTTTTGACCATCATATCTGACCTGGACTTGACTGACATGTGCCCCCACTTTACTGAATTGCCAAACAAAGCACCCAGTACCCCTGCGCGGCAATCACTTAATCACATGGGTAAAATCGAAACCAATAACAAATTTCATTCAAATTTGCCTTGGATTACTTGATTGTTAGGTAAATAAGTGAAGGGTGTTTCTGAATATCAGGCAGTGTGATGAACTGGTGCTCTTAACAGGTGTGGACTGTTCTTGTAGTTTTGCACTGTTGTAGAACAAGATGTGGGAGTGGGCATAATAACACAAACACATATATATTACTAAAGCCCTGTTATGTTTTATGTATGCTTTGTGTGAAGCTTATAGTAGCCAGTATTTTTTGACTGCCAGACCGGCGTTGATTCAATTTAGTAGTAAATTTTGATGCAGTAGTTTTTTAGCTGTTGCATTCAATTCCATAATATTACATTGCATTATAATCCAAGTAACACAAAGTCGAATCAAAATCAATATGAGCCACAACTATTCGTCAATGTGCCATTTACTCTACATTAGCAACATTTAGGCTTGCAGACTAAAATCCTTGATGTTAATAGTGCCCGTCTGTGATCGCCGACATGTGTTATCCATCACAACCTAAACTTGCGTCATTAGACAGCTGACACTCTTCCAAACTTGTTAGGTGCCTGATAATGAGCCATAGGAGCAATTGAATTGTCAGGCATCATTTTCTCCAGGTTTTGATGACCTGAAGTGTAGTCGGCTGTCCCACAGCTCCGTGTTAGTAGTTTGTTGGTGTGAGTGACAGGTTGATCATTCATTCATTCATTCATTCATTATCTATACTGCTTATCCCGAAGGGTCGCAGGGGGGGGGCTGGAGCCTATCCCAGCTAACATTGGGCGAGAGGCAGGAAACACCCTGGACTGGTCGCCAGTCAATCGCAGGGCAGATAAAAATTTATTCTATGTTAAATAAAATATTCCATACACACCACAAGAAAACCTAAAATAATATGTATATGTTACACCTGTATAAGACCAGGACTACTGCAGGAGTGCTTTGAAAACACAGGCTGGGAAGTGTTCTGGGTGTTCACCAGCATCTTTAACCTCTCCTGTAGTCCCAACCTCTCTAAAAAAATCCACCACCATCGTCCATGTGTCCAAAAAGTCAGCACTTTTGCCTTAACACCAGTTGTTATGAAGTGCCTTGAGAGGCTTGTACTATGTCACATCAAGGCCATCATCCCCAATGATCTGGACAACTACCAGTTTGCTTGTCGAGGAAACAGATCTGTGGAGGACATACAAACACATACAGGATGCTATTCATTGACTTTAGGTCCGCTTTTAACACAATAACACCCCCATAAACTGGTAGACAAACTCAGCAATTTGGGATGACCAACAGATTACAAAACATCAGAATGGGAAATCATACATCCTTGACCCTCATTCTTAACACAGGTACACCGCAGTCTAGATCGAATCTTTACTCTCTATTTAAGGGTATACTCCTTAATGGCTATATTCGGTATCACCGGCTTTTACTATCTTACATCACAACTCCCAATGAAACAAAGGCTTTCTGCTTTTACACAGAAACATTCTGAAATTCTGAAAACAAGTCACCTGATACAAAACTTAATGTTATTTATCAAAAATGTTCATTTCACATTACAGGATGAATTATTTACTACAGAGCAGAGCATTTTGTGCCATAAATAAATCGCTCAAATGAAAATAATCACCTTTAATGTCCACTGGGGCATGAAGATTGCCTTTTATTAAAGGTCACTATATCAGAGCTTGCAAGCCCCCAATCTCATCTGTGCTATAACAAAGCACAGTAAAACACACATGGTGTCTGCATGCCCTCCTATTATCTGCAAATGAACAATTATTAAATGTTGTGCCTCCTGCAGTGTACGATTATGACAGTAGGTCAGATGTAAAGATTTGAAGGCTGGTGTTAGAGGGATAAGGAGTGACATGTTTTGGCACAGATGACGATATGATAAACGATGAGGAGCTTATGGTAACAATGACAAATTGAGATTAACAGGTCAAAATGACAGTGGTTGATGATGCCAGTAAAGTTGTAAGTTGCCCCACGCCAAGAGTGTTGGAGTCTGTTTACTGGCTGCATGCAGACTGGAGTTTGGGTGTCTGGCAATCGCACCCAGACAGACTCCAAAGCTTTATGTGCAATATGGTGTCTGTCAAATTCAGTTGAACAGCAGGAACTTGAAACGCTTCGTGTGAGCACATCATACAGCGTCCGAAAAACAGTGAAGGGTGGACCAAAGTGTGTCCTAAACCCCTTCGTGGCAGAGGGGGGACAGAGATGTGCGTTTAGCCGATGGGCTTAGTTAGATTCACACTGTGATCCAGATGGCCAAAATGTTAAGGTTATTTCACAAACAAGTCCGTAATCTAAACACATCAGATGGGAGTGTTTACTGAAATCTAAAATTGCAACACAAGACAAAGCAGAAGATCATAGAACATTTCGCTTTATTCCTGGACTTAGTGCACAGCAATGTTAAACTATTTTGCACATTTATTGTCACTGCAAAGGAGAGAAATGTGCATAAAAAGAATATGAGCAGAGCTGAGGACAGCCATGGCAGGAGGGATTTACTGATGTGAAAATGGTAAATGGATTTCACTTATATAACGGTTCCCATGTGTATGAGATGATTTACCAGACATAAGTGGCTAATGATGGTTTAGACAAAAAGCGTGCCATCCCGCACCACAATAGCCTACAAATTATGCTTTTCTTCTGATTTGACATCTGTTTTCTTGCATCATTAATACAAGTTATAATTGGGAATATTTCTGGTGTACACACAGATTAGCTAACTGTCAAAGTGTGACATTCTGTATATGACACTATCCGCCCTATAATCTTTCAATCCTTCTCTCCCTGTCAACCACTGAGCTTCCCAAATTAACGGCATCATCAAGTTACTGTAAACTCAACACCACAGAAACTGTCTAAGAACAAATGATGTGTTTAAGATTGAAACATTTTTGGATGATAGCATATCCCACTTTTCAATAAAAATGTTCAATCAGCAAAGGGCCACCTGATAAATTTGACTAGAATTTGACAAAAATGTAGATTAATCAAACAATAATCAGGTCATTTGAAGAAATAAACTTCCATAATAACTACATGTTACATGTAATTAGACTACTGTTCTAGCTTAGATTACTGTTACAGCGCTTTGGGAACCGGTTCGGTTGAAAAGCATTATATAAGAAAGAGTCCATTTACCATTTACCATTACCATGTGTATTTATAATCTACATTCCTGAATTTGCTTTTGCATCTTTATTTATCATTTTGATTGTATTGTGGTTTATAAAATCCACAAGGAAATGTTTTTTCATCCAAAATCTAAAAAACTGGACCAAGATGAGTATATAACTCATCTTTGCAAGTACCACAGAGTTTAAGTTACAGTTAAAACTGAATTTGTCAGTCAATCAAGGTTAATCCTTTTAATCTGACAGGTCGCAGCGATAATCTCAACAGTGCGAGACATTTAGAAATCTGATGGAGCAAGAGGACTGTACAATTACTACTGGATAATCCCGGCAATTTTTTACTTTTAAGGGTCAGAGGAGGGTCAACAATCAATAATCAATTTAATAAGCATAAGTAATATTGTTTGCGCCCCAAAGAAAATGTTTTAAATACACATCAGCATGTGTTAATGTCAATTAAATTCAGTTCTATTTGTATAGCGCCATATCATAACAAAGTTATCGCATAGCACTTGTTCCTATAGAGCCGGTCTAGACCGACTCTTTATGTACAGAGACCCAATAATTCCCACCATGAGCAGCACTAGCAGACAGTGGCAAGGAAAAACTGCCTTTTAACAGGAAGAAACCTCGAGCAGAACCAGAACCAGGCTCTGGGTGGGCGGTCATCTGCCTCGACTGGTTGGGTTAAAAGAGAGGGAAAGAGGGGGGTAGAGTAAGAGAGACACATACTTTAACTGAAGATATACACAGATCAGCCATGATGACAGCATGGGCACCCTGTCTGCGGCTACGCAGCCCCATATTCAACACACTGTGATGCTGTGTGTTCTGACACCTTTCTATCACATCCAGAATTCACTTTTTCAGCAATTTAAGCTACAGAAGCTCTTCTGTTGGATCGGACCACACGGGCCAGCCTTCGCTCCCCACGACCATCAATGAGCCTTGGCCACCCATGACCATGTCACCAGTTCAGTGGTTCTCCTTCCTTGGACCACTTTTGGTAGGTACTGACCACTGCAGACCGGGAACACCCCACAAGCTGCAGTGTTGGAGATGCTCTGACCCAGTCGTCTAGACATCACAGTTTAGTTCCTTGTCAAAGTTGCTCACACCCTGCCGCTTGTCCATTTTTCCTGCTTCAACACATCAACTTCAAGGACAAAATGTTCACTTGCTGCCTAATATATCCCCCACCCCCCCTCCCCAATAGGTACAACGCAGCACAGAGGCATCTCTTGCCTGTAAACCAAAGATATATTAAAAGTAGCTTAAGGCTTTACAAAACATTGAGGCCATAAGGAAACAGCTATGGCATTCCTAGAAGCTGTGATACTTTGTATTGTGTCTCTATTATGTTACCTCTGTAAATCAAATTATGGAGCGGTCGGAGTGGTTATTGATTGAAATATGCCTCCTGGCGCAGCATGTGTCCACTTTGGTACAAGTGACAGACAAAAGAAAACAGTACACTTTGTTGAACACAGCCTGATACAACTGCAGTATTTGTACAGTATACTGCTGTAACTGGCTAGACTTGAGTTAACTCTTACTTTTTCACATGGATCATTGAGGACATTACTATTACACTTTTGTGTAATAGTTCAAATTCAAATTGTGGCGAGTTGCCCAGCATTTCTCATCAATTCTATACTGTGTTTTACTTTTACCTTCACAGCAACAGCACATTTTTAAAACCTACTACAACTGCAACTGGGAATAAGTTGAATTGCCTACCCTCACTGTCAGATGCACATGCACGTTAATCATTTATTTCAAATTGCCAGATTCATCACAATATTTTCTAATAGCTTATGTTTGCTCAAATGTCTTTATGCACTTGAAAAGTAGCTTCTATGCCTTTAATGTCCAAATGAAAATTATCTTTGCCTGCATTAAAAAAGGGGCACACTCGCAAATGCATATTGTATGTATTTTATGGGCCAAAATGAAGCAATTGAAGTAAAATTGGCTAAATAAATCCCTGAACCAGACATACTAATTTGTCTTATATAGATTTACACAAAGTGGCAATTTTAATATGAATACTGAAATCTTCAAGGCATGAATTCAGCATGAAAACGTTGTTGAGGGATTACAGAATGTATCTGGCAACAAACTCATGCAGCATTTACATTATCACATACATTGGGATGTGATTTAAACTGGGTGCAGGGCTGATACATAGTTCAGACTGCCAGCCCAAATCTGTTTTTTGGCATATCCAGATTGATTTTAGAAAGTCTGGTTGGATTTCAATGTGTCTTTTGTTTCACCTGCAACGCAATAAGGCGACAACATCAAATCCAGAGTGACAGAAGTGCATCAGAGCAGCTGTATACCAGCCTCCGCTGTCGCTGAGTTTGTCTGGTAGAATTGTTTGGAAGGCGAGATGATAGATCTCCATTTCTCATGGTTCCGCGTTTGAAAGCAGCATCATCGTTGTATGTAGTTATCTGATCTGATCACTTGCAAATAAAAGTGCAGACAAGTCTGTCTTAAAGATTTGAGATTGAAGAAACAACTCTGATCTGCCTGCAGTCTGAACAAAGCCTGAGACAGATATCGATTCACAAGGGCAATTTAGAGTCACCAATTAACCTAAAATGTCTGCAAAAGTCTTTGGACTGTGGGAGCAAGCCGGAGTACCCGGAGGAAACCCGCACAGAAACAGGAAAAATGTGCTAATTATTTCACACTAAAACATGTAATTCAGTAGACATTGTCCAGTTTTGGAGACCACATGCACATGTGGAGTGGAACCCAGCAAATGCTTTAACTGCAATGGCTCATTTCTCCTCGTTTGAGTAGGTTAGTTGGTCTGGCCATACTCACTCGACCCATCTCGATAATTACCACTGACTGTTTGTTAATTGCTCTCTAGAATCCAGACATTAAGGAATGCAAAAATCCAAATAAGAAGCTGTTTGAGATCCTAGAGCCACTACAAGACATGCCAGCTACATCTCATGGTCTTACATACAGAAGGAGGCATATACAGCTCCGGAATAAATTGAGAGACCACTGCAAAATTATCAGTTCTTTGGTTTTACTATTTATAGGTATGTGTTTGAGTAAAATGAACTTTGGAAAATATGGAAAATTTGTAGTGGTCTCTTAATTTTCTCCAGAGCTGTATTGTACAGCATGAGTGTGATGATTCATCAGTCATGTACTACCTGGGGTACTTGAAGAAACCCTGTGGAAACTTTGTGCATTACATGTTTCCCACAAACTAGAAAGATAAGACACATGTGCCAGTCTCTGGGTGGTTGCTGGGAAAGATAGCACATTCATACAGTTATTAATGTTGTCCTCCTACACACACAGATTTATCAGAATGTGTGTTTCCTGCCTAATAAGTAATGTCCCTGTCCCCTAGTGGCTGCTTAACAGAACACATAATAATGTCCACAGAAAACACAATGAAATTAAACACAAACAGAGTATAAACTTCACGATTGCCTAAGAGATTCATTGCGGTTTCTGCCAAATGACAAATCATGATCTCACATTTTCACACTTATTCACATTCATAAAGTTTACCTGATCTTGAGCCATGTCTCGAGGGTACTGTATCTCAGCTGCAATTAAAGCTGCAGACCGAACGGGGCTTTGAGACAAACAGCCATTGCACTGCAGAAATCTGGTAACAGAGCCCTCCTTGGGAATCCAGATGGCGTTATATGCTGCATGAATGAGAAGCAGTGGGAAAGCATAAAACCTTACCAACTTGAGGGAGAAAATGCATCATAAAAGGATCAAAGTGAAAGGTAAACATGTTCATGTCTTAATTTTTCCAAATTAATTTCTAAAAATTTACAGTAATCAGAATGTAGCAGTCAGTTCTTGCAAAATGTATCACTATTTTTAATCGTCATGTCCAACTACCTTTAATGTTAAATGCCCTCTTTAGATGGAAAAGATGTATTGCTTTGTAACCTTTCTTGTATTACTAGATTTGCCAGAGTCACTTCTTTAAAACTGTTCTTGGCTCACCAAACCAGCTGTCAACCCACCAATTAAACTGCTATCACAGTAGGGTTGCAGAGCAGTCCTTAGGGCCTTCAGTGATGTGAGACTTTGAACTACAAGCAGTGAGCCTGTGTTGTGAACTGATGGCTTATGTGGTGCGCACAGGCAGAGGTGGGCCGTTGCTGCAGGACTAAATTTGTCTTTTCTCAGAAAAGCAAGATGTTCAAGTTCACAAACAGCCCACCGTAATTCACCTGAAAGAGTCAAAACAGTGAAAATTAAATCAATGCCAAAATGAAACACATTCACTTTGAGTAATGGTTTGACGCGTATTATTTAGCAATGGTAAGTCAATTAAAACAGGGATTTCCTAGAAATTACCATGTGCCACAGAGAACAGTTCCTTTCCACACATAGAACAGTAGAGTCCCAAAGAGCACGGCTTCTGGTCTTTCACTCTCTGTAAGAGCAGCAAAACCATTTTCAATACATTTCACATGGGATTCAGGCAGGCTGCTCTTTGGTCAAGTACTGTATTGCTTTTAATGGCCATGTTGACATACAGACAGCTGCTTTTCTCTGTAACACCATTTGATTCTCACAGTGTTCACACAGGATGTGGAATGTGGTGATATGACTCATAACCATGAACTGTTTTGTTCATGTGCTATTGTGTGCAGCACATAGAGAAACCAAACTAAATGCAAAAACCATCACTGCAGGTGCACGGCAGCACTAATCTGCGTCAACATTTGTTGCTTTTATTTGTTCTGTGATGCATTCTGTGCCCTTGTGCTTTTATTATTTGGATTAATACAATCATAAATATTGCAATTCAAGGAAAAACACAAGCACAGTAAAGATGAACACTGATGAGAAAGAGTGTGTCCGTCTGTTGTGATTTTATCAAAGGGTCTGACAGGGAAAAAAGTCATTAAAAAATTCCCCAAAAAACATGTTAACTTGACACTTGCCTTTCTTTTTGGAGCGGTCTTGTCAAATCTCCTGCACTTCTGCTTGCAAGATCTCTGTATTTTTATACCTTGGTTGAAAAAAATTAGTTAATTTTTAGTTTACATAATATAGCAGAATGATATAAAAAAGATACCCTTTAAGAGCATTTAAGAGAATATTTCTACGTGTTACAGAATGAACATAAGACATTTACTTCACGAGGCAAGCCTCTGCTTATTTAGGTATATACATTTTAATGCACTTTTGACATGCTTTAACGACACTCCTTGTTCACCCGTCAGTATAATATTGAACATTTTGACAGGATAAACTATTGGAAAAGTATATATAATAAATTCACACATACAAACATGGCAACAAAAAAAACTAATAGAATTTATTAATAATTTAAATAATATTATTATATGATGTGATATACAGTAATTCAGTAATCAAACTCCAAATCTCTAGAGGGAGTTTGGGTGGGGCTACCCTTTTCCACTTTTTTAGACTCTCCACAAATTCCTTCTGAGCATCAGAACGCCATAAAGCCTGTGCAGTAGTCTCCATTTAAAACCTAAACTGTATGGATATGTGACCCAAGCATTTGGAAGTCACATGCTGTTTAACAATCTGGTGGCATCAAATGAAAAATGGTAAATGGTAAATGGTAAATGGACTCTTTCTTATATAGCGCTTTTCAACCGAACCGGTTCCCAAAGCGCTGTAACAGTAATCTAAGTTAGAACAGTAGTCTAAAAATGCTTGCTCTGTTGCCCTTGAAAAAATACAGTGCAATGACTTAAGCTGGATTTCAGCTCCAGCATTAGGGAAGCTACATAGCTCAGTCAGAGGTACCAAGATGTGCACTATGCAGTTGGGCAATGGAGATAACATATGAAGACCACGACAGCTGTGATTGGCTTGCATGCACTTCTAAATGTTGGTGATGCTGGTATACGCCAGTTATAAGAAAAAACAAAAAACTATACAAATGTTAAATCATTGACTCCATTAATTTCCCTCAGTTTTTACAAATGTGATCATAATAGCAGGATTATGGAATTTGGAACAGCGCTATACATTATTGATAAATTGCTACCTATAGCTGATTACAGCTCCGTTTAGTGGAACTTAAATTTTTAAGCCCCTGTGACTACATTTCCAAGAACCCAGGACTCTAGAAACTGGAATTTTGACCACAGGAACCACGTTATAGGTTTCTGGGTTGTTATCAACAAACACTTCCACTTCCAGGAGAGGCTGGAAAAAAACCAGTTGATTCAACACTTTGAATCAAGATGGGATTCTATTTTTTTTTTATCTTCATCTGCCTTGCACAATATGTTTCACTTGTTAGTCACTGTACTGTAGCAGCTTCATTGTTCTGACCTTTTCCAGAAATTATATTAACTGTGTCCTATTCAACATTGGCATATACGTGCACTTAGTGTTCAGACCGTACAGCGAATGATTTGGAGTTCTATATAAAGATTAGATTACCTTTTTGGCTGGAGTGCTGACTTCCAGGACCATCCACTGCAGGACTTGTAGGTCCACATCCTGCTGCTCCAGCTTCTTGAAGATTACCAAAGTTTTCTTGTTTGGGAGTCACAATGTCAAACTCCGTTCCAGTGGAACTATCTGGTGTGGTAGGCACTTTAAGAGCTTTGTGTTCCCTCATACCCACAGAGGACTTTCCTAAGTCAGTCACTCTGTTGTTTACACTTGGTTTCAAGATTTGTTCTGTCAGTTGGCAGGTAGTCCAGCTATCCTCCTGAACCTCTGGCAAAAGATGTGCCTGATAAGAATTCTCTTGAACTCTGTCTTTTTTTGAGCCGTATACTCTGACGGATCTGGCTCTGGATGCTCTGCTCTTCAATCCCATCATTACCTTTACCTCATGATCTGTTTTGGCCTTGTCTGTCCTCCTCTGTCTGTTCCTGCTCCCAATCTGCTGAGGACTGACTCTGTCTACACTCCTGACTTCATAGCCTCCACCTGTCATGCAAAATGAAGCCACGTTGTTAGCAAATATATAAATTTGGCAGCCATGTTTCCCTGAGCTAAAATAAAGAGGAATGTTCTTGAAAAAGTGATGAGAGTAACTGGTGTTCATTCTTTAAATCTGGATTGAACTCTGCTTTAATGAATGGCAGCTATAAACAGTATTAATAGGCAACTGTTTGAGTATTTTGAATTTCCACGTCGGGAAAGCTGCACTGTATTAAAAAACGCAATGGCTGTGTTGGTGACCAGTGAGACAATATGATAGATTAAAGTTGGTTTTAGTTATCGATCCATGAGTCTGAAGTCTTGTCAGATGGCAAAATTCTGCACAGCCATTGACAATTGTTACTACACAGCCATTTGTCACACCATAAAACAGGATTTTACAACCCTGAAAAGCAATTATTTTATCCTCATTTCCCGAGATCATAAGATGAACAGATGAATTACCCTTTTACACCTTACAAAGTAATCTACCGGGATGTGCACTTGCATGTATTTGATAAGGTAACGCAGTGCCACTGTGCTGCCACATGACGCTGCAGCAGAAGGTTACATTTCTTTGTTGAACCGTGCATTTTCTTTATCATTGAAATGACCGGACATTCAGACTAAAATCGCCCTGCATTGACAACATGCAAAGAGCTGTCAGTGGGGTCGGGTACCGGTGAGGTGATGTATTAAGATACAAGAAGGCCGGTTTGAGTAACAATGTGGCCGGTGTACAATTACAGCAGCAGTGACTCCCAACTTTTTTTGGACAAAGTACTCGTCTGAAAAAGCTTGTGAAAGAGGTGAAAGTTTGCATTTCACTCTAGACTTTTGATTATTGACTTTATGTAGACAGAGTGTTAACCTTTCCCAATGCCCGAATTTAATTTGGAAATTTGTGAAATTTCAATTACTGCATGAGGTACTTTTCTGTTGCATTTCCACTTTGTAATTTTGGCTAGGTCCGGGGTATTTTTTTAAATAAAAATGTCAAAAAAAAACATTGTTAGTGTAGATTTAATGATTTGGGGTTGGGGAAATGGCTGAATTAGTCTAATGGAAAAAAATACAGTCATTCACAGCCATTACTGAGTCTTTCAGTAATGTGGGTTGCCTATTAACTGCTTTTAACACGCATTCACTGGCCTCTCCACGCTCTGTGTTTTGATGATGGTAACGAGTGGTCATGCACGATTACATATACAAGGGTCTTGGGGAGGTCGGAGCAAAGAAAGGCTTTAATGGAACACTTGTCTACTCTACTCCTCTGTGCAAATCACACATTTGGTGAAGTTTGTACCGTAATGAGACAAACCACATCAGAGCAATCATGTTTAATCTCATTTCTCTGTCTCCCTTCAACTTAGCCTGTTTGATGATTCTGCATTGGCTTGATTAAATGACCTCAGATCCTCAGACACAAACACTCAAATATGGCCATTGAGGTCACAATATAGATCACAAATAAGCACCGTTTTGAAATGTCTGCGAATTATACAACAGTGAAACATCTAAGGACTACAAACATGGAGACTACACTATAAATGACTGGTGAGAATAGCACTGGCTTACTTTTATGTATTTAGATTAATTATATGTAATAACATTAACTGAACATATTTGAACAAACTGCAGTAGTGGGAGAGCTTTTTTATGCTAAGATATCTACTCAGCTGCCAGTTTATAAGTTCTACCTAGCTAAAACTAATGCAGTCCTGCAATAAACCATATCTTGACGAAGGTTATAATGCTCCGGTAATTTTGGAGGCTGTAGTTTGTGCTTTTGGTGAATTGTACTGTGTTATACTGAGGTGTTTCTAATATTTCAGTCCCTGATATAAATAATGGACAAATATTAGAAACATACATTACATTTTTCATATTACATTTTGCCTTTATTGCACAACCAAGTCTAAGCGAGCGTTTTGTAGTTGTGAGAAAAAGACTTGCCAGTGATGAAAGTAACTGATTTACTCAAGTAAACTACCTCAAGTAGTGAGGTACTTTTACTTTACTATATTTCCATTTTATGCTCCTTTGTAGAATATAGTCAAATATTGTATTATTTACTGCACTAAATTATTTTCACAGCTGTAGATAGTAGTTAAAATTCAGATTAATGTTTTACATATGAAACAATGATTTGTTTAACGTTTATACAGTAAAATATGAAGCATTGTTACAGACAACATTACCACCAGCAGTTACAACAGTAAAGTACCTCTTTGATGCTTATGCATCAATAAAAATAATCCTACACTAGAATAATACAACACAGATAGGTTGCATTAGGAGCACTTGTAGAAGTAGGTTTTGTTGCTCATACTTCTATACCTTTACTCCCACCACTGAAAATGGGCCATTTGGAAACATGTCAATGTGGTTAACAAAAAAATAAACACTGAAGGATGAAGGACAAGAAAAAAATAACAGATGTAACAGAATTTATATGCATCCTTAAACTGAATGTGGATATGCATTTGTTGTACAAACTAATACCATTTACATTTACAGCACATAATTACAGAATTGAAAAGATAAAAGTCTCTTCTGTGATGGCACTTCTTTAGGTTAAATCAGGCATGTCTGAAGCATCCCATCATCTACAGACATCATTAAAAGAGAACTAAATGATTGCCTACTTCTACAGAAGACAAAGGAGTTTGTGGTTTCGTATTTTAATGATTTGTTAGAATGCACATTCAATCAGCGCTGCAATTTCAGTCCTGTTGGTTAGTTATGGGGTTATTTTTTTTAAACTGAGAACAGGCCTTAATGGCCTTAATAAGATGTACTGTCACACAACATAAGAAGCTGATGTGAGATGGCTGAAGCCTTATCAGCTGTATGCATGGTAAGACTGTGTGGGCTCGTTTGTAACAGTTAGTTTACAAGATAGTGTTTAGGAAATTTTGCAAGCGTGTGAAACACCAGTGATGGAATATGTAAAACACCATATTAGTTCATACCATTGCTGCATCATTTTTATTGCACTGCAATCTGTTTCAATAGCTCGTTCTATATCAACCTCGTGCTAATATTTGGTGGGAAACCTTTTGCCACCCTAATGTGCATTGAACATTTACTTTGCACTTTATTTGGATGTAAGACATTCTGCTGTGTTCTCAATATTTCTTGTTCCCAGGTTGTTAGTTACCTGTTGGAGTGGAGGGAGTTTTCTGTCTGGACCTGGACAGCCTGCGGAGTCTACTGCCTGTCTGTCTGCTCTGGTTATCCCCCTGCTCTTCAACCTCACCTTGCTTCTGTCCCTGTGACAGCTCTGTGTTACCCTCACTGACTAAAATAGCACTCTGTCCATCAAAAGCAGTGGCTTGCACTTGGGCCTGCACAGAACCAAAACGTTCTTCTGACAGCAGGGCAAGGCTCTCTGCCCCTAAAACCATCCTGGGAGGTGACTCGGTCTTCATCTCCTTCTGTGGGCTGCCATCGTTGTCCTCGCCCTCGAAAAGTTCTGGAGTAAAGAATATGGTCTGGTCCACATCCTCTTCATCTGGGTTGTCTGCCGAGGGTGGTTCACTTTCACAGCTGGGAAGTGGCATCAAATTCAAAATCTGTGGTTCCACTTTAATTTCACCGGAATGGTCTGCAGCATCTTGTTTAAGACAAGCTGCCTCAGTCTTCTTTTGTGGAGAGAAGATCTGCCATTTCTCTTTGTGCTCAGAATGATTAGATGTTTCCACGTGCTGGCTGGAAGTACTGGGCACTTTATCTTTAAAGATTCGCTTCTTGATGGAGGTGCTGATGGGGCTGGAGGTGAAAATGGGGTACAGAGGCTTCCCTGTTGTTGTCTGATGGGATAGGGCCTCTGCTGGGGGACTGTGCATCGTCTTTAACCATTCTGCATAAAGAAAACAAAACATTCAAAATCAGTTTAGTGGGTATTTATTAACCTAATACTAGCATATAACTGAACTCTGACAACAGAACAAACATGTTAAAAATCACAAAGAAGCTTTTAAGTCTCATCAAGAAATGAGACTCGTACGCAGAGTATCATGGCTGCCATGGCTGTTCTAGAAAGAAAGATATAAATGTGGGCTTACGCTCAATATAACCCAAACAAAGGTCAAGGGGATTTAATTAAAAGCAACAGTCCAACATCTGCTCATCAGCTCGCTCCAGCGCCACTCAGGCACGCAAAAGACCTTACAGTAATGAGGCAAGCCACTCAACTGATCCCACGGCCCCCACCCCCAACATCCACCCCTAACTATGAGGGCTGGGGGAAGGGTGCGTGTGTGTGTGTGTGTGTGTGTGTGTGCGCTATTGCTCTGTTACTACTCCTATCCAAAACCATGAATTCCACTGGGCAAACAGCTCAACCTCCTCATGACCCCAAAGACAATGGGTGCTCGCCAAGGCGATGTGCAAACATGACACCTCAACATCTTTTTTTTGTTGTAGTAATGTCACGCTCATACATCTTTGAGCACAGAAACACAACATTTGATTGCTGCTACATATTAATTTATTTAGAAAGAAAAAGTCATTAGACCAGGTCCCAGACAGTGGAAGTGTAATTCTATTGGCTACAATCTTGCTCTACTTACTTATCAAAGCTTTATTCACTAAGAGGAGCATCTTTATCACATCACTATCAGGAATTAAATAGAATGAAAGCAGATACTAGAATTGACATATTAAAGCAGTACCCCCCCCCAGGAATGTACCCAAGTTAAATTGTCAGTCCTGGCTTCTCACAAAAAAAAAAGGAAAAAGACATTCTGAGGTGAACTTTAATGCTGCCCCTAACCATAGCACAAAAAGGCTGGTGATATTCTAAACTGTTGTTATTGTCAAATCCCATGATACCACCAAGCACAGCAATGATTTTTATTACGCAGTACTAATAAGTATTATCCGTGAAAAGCTTATTTCTCTGTGATAGAGCCCCAATGTTTTCCAAAAACTATTCGCAACACCTTAATGAGCCACAATGTTGCACTGGGTGATATGTTCCTTCATCACCATGGCCTCACACACTGCAGTTTATTTGGACCCACACACACTGCCCTGCTGCCAGAAATTCTCACTAGAGCACCAAATGTGGATTCATCTGCTGCAGAAAATACTGTAGTCCCCAACAAATACACTATTTAATTCTGTTTGAGAAACCTTTGTAAAAAACTATAACCAGCTGTTTGAAAGAATTATTGAGCCTTTATGAATAATCGCACAATACATGTGACCAGGGCTTCAAGATCTACATTTTCAGTAGAACAAATGGGCTTATGGCTGAGAGCCACAGGCAGGGTAGGAAAGTCAAAGTCAGAATAACACATTGTTGGGTTGTTTTTTATGGAATTTGTTTGGAAATTTTAAACTGTATTTTATTTACTGCAATGTATTTGTTCTGGTATTGCTACAGGCACCTAGGTACCAAAAGCATGGATGTAAAATTTAAGATTTTTTTTCTTTCTTTCTTTACAAAACATGAGGGTGCATAGACACACAAGGCAAAAAGAGATAGATCCCAATTACTAGTTACTAGATGCAAATTATTTCTATATAATTGTACAACCATTTTTATACTGCAGATTTAAACCGCTCATCACCCGTGCAGAGTGACACTGTTAAATAGGCCTTAACAGAAAGGGTAGAGACCAGTTTCACGTAACCAAAATATAAATTGCTGTTTTGGGGGGCATTGGAAAACCAGCATTTAGCTCACCTGCTTTTTCATTTTTTTCAGCTTTCAACTGTGTATGAGAAAGAAACCCAGAGGTTGAGGGGCTTGTGTCCTGCTGGGGTTCAGACGGTTTGACACATGAGCGGGATGTCTGTGGTTCTGAGGCCTTGGGCAGACCCTGTCCCTCTACAGTTACTGACAAGCGACCGTTTGTAGATGAAGCAGTAGTGCTGAGGGTCTGGCTGCCTGCAGGGCCCACCTCCACCTTCTGTTGCACCTGAGAGAATGCGACCAGAGACTGCATGGCATTGCCGAAGGTGTCATGATGATAGACGAGCTGGCGGACCCATTTAGACAGACCTGAGTTTACAAAGACAGACACATCAGAGACAAACACAACCAAAAATCTTAAAGTGGATAGCTATTGCCACCTAGTGTTCAAGTTGAGAGGCTGTGCAGTTTGACAGATAAAGTCAGCCAGCCTGCACACATTGTAAATATTATTGAGCACCTGTGATGTACTTGTTGGGATTATTCCTGTAACGGTCATCTACTAGAATAAGAGCACCCCAGTCATTCCTGTGGCGGATGCACCTGAATAATGAAGATTGAAAGTTTAAGTATAAAAGACAAAGAGCAAAAAGTAAATCTTCCTTGACAATCTAGATGTAGAGGACAAATTTACCTTCCCAGGGCCTGGTTTAGAGCTCTGTAAGCCTGAATCTCGTACCAACGATGGCCTGGAAGAAGGCCTCTGGACTTACAGTGCTGGTCATTGTACTTCATCTTCAGTTCCACCTGAAACCACAAGCGAGTATGTTAAAAGATTCACTGTCCTACGGGATCGCATTTGGATGTCCATCAAACTTAAACATCATGTGACTTATAAGCCAACACAAATACTCGGTAAACTGCAACACTACTATCATCTCTTAAGAACAGTGGACACTACAAACTGCTGAATCCAAAATAACTCAAACATTTAGAGAATAAAGTTGACATAATATATTGATTATTCCACATGTTTTAATTTTGATGGAGTTGCTTAAACTCACTGGTCTGCACTTCACTATCTGTTTTCTCAAAATTAGAAATTAAATCATTTGGAGATAATGAAGGGAAAACAGTGAAAAAGATAGTAAAGGTTTATATCAAAGACATTGGTAAAGATCAGAAAGGAAAAGAGATTTATTTTCAATCATTACAAAAGCTGTGATGCCATTTTGGTAACTGTTGTTACCAAATGCAACTCAAATGTTGTTTGAGAACTCTATTATCTTATTGCACTGCTGATTCTGGATTGAACTGGTTAAAAAATAACAACAGCAGTTAAAAGTCTATGTCAGCAACTTACTTAAAGAGTTGATCCCAAGAAAACATGAGCAAATATGAAATCATAGTTACAGATAGCAAAAAATAGTAAGAGGTTTGTATGGCTGTGGTATTAAAATGAATCACAGGGAATCCTGGTGGGCATGCGGTTGAGATGCATATATAACTGCAACATCCTTGGTTAGATTCTGGCCACCTGAGCACCTTTGATGCATGTTACACCCCTCTCTCCTCTGCAGTCTGTCTCTCTATTGTACACTATTAAAAATACATTTAAACAAACAAAAAAACAAAAATAAAGTAGTTAGTGGCTACTGGACATACTGAACTAGAAACCTGTTCTACAAAACAATAGTCATAATTGGCAGCACCTGGCAAAGAGGGTTTCATGTATGTCTAATGATGGATAATTCATTGAATTCATCTTGGATATGAAGCGGAAAAAACCAAGTGGGTGATGGATCTAGGGCAAACTAAACCCCAAACAAATACTACTCAGGACCTGGAGGGGTCAGGTATTATCTGCCCTTCTAGACAGATGTGTTCTGAAAGGGGAACAGAGGGGCTAAAGAGAGGCCATGACAGAGTAGAGCGGAGGTAGGAAGGGGCACACAAGGTGGTCTAGGTGACACGAAGCATCCCTGCACAAAAATGCCAGGAAAACATCCATCCATTTGCATCTGCTGCTGCCGATTTTAGCGTTAACCTTTCAGAATTGACAAGTGAAAAGTTCAGCTGGCGTCTGACGGGATGCCATGCAGGACAGGCTGCTGAACGGGGCTTTAACTGCTTTTGACAGGTACCGTGTGTTCGCCCTGAGCCACCAAACACAGCGCCATGGCAGGTACAGCCTGTTCCCTCATGTGCATCACGCAATGTCACTGTGGCCTGTCTGGGCGTGTGTACATAAACAAAATATCAGAGTCACAGGGAACCCTAAATGCCACCCCAAAGTTGCACTATGACTAATAACACCTCACCTAAGAAGTATTCAAACAACTGGGCAATGCCTGCTACCACTGACAACCCTGACACTGGAAGAATTCTATAGCTTGTATGATGTAGGCCTATCTGTGAATTATCTGTGAAACAAACAATAGCAGTGCAGGCTGTCAATGGGTGTCAACTCATACAACCATGTCACCGGAACTCTTGTTAATGCTGCCGGCTCCAATGTGAGATGTTTGCCAACGTATGAGACACCAGAGCAGTACAAGAATCTACTTCTAAACCACCAGCTTGAACAGAAAGGCCAACTAGCCTCGAGCCGGTGGTGTCATCTAGATCCAATCACAGTCCATTTCAGTGTTTGAACCATCACATCCCTGGTCTGTACCATGTCATCTTCCAATCGAACATGACAGGTTGCATATGTGAAAAAGCCAATTCTGGCTGCTAGCAAATCTCGCAAATGTGCAAGAAACCACAAGCTAGAAGGGATTAGTTAAAATGTCAGGAGATCACTCGCTTGCTTTGGCCTTGTCCTCTACAGCTACCTGTTCATCCCTAAAAACATATATTTGACCACTAGGCATGATTCGCAGCTGAATGCATCTGTTTGAGCTACATTTTACGCTGGATGTGTGTATGTGCGCGTCAGTGTGCACGCCCCTGGCAGTCCGGGACATCTTGTGCCTGTCACTGAGATTGCTAAGCGCCTCATCTGCCACATAAGGTTGAGCTGACAGCTGTGCGGCTCATCTTGAAGACTCTCTCCACGCGTGCGTGCACTCGTGGAATAGCTCACACCAAGGCTACACACAGAAACCTACTTATTATATTATAGTTGCGGTCAGGTTCCACTAAAATGTAAACTGTTAATTTAGAATCAACAGAAAAGTCAAGCTTTTTTTACTCAAACCTGGGTTAGTGTTGTGGGCATTTTGACACGAAGTTATCTCGTTTAGTGAGGTTTTTGACTCAAATTATGTTTTGACTAATTCATGGGTGTTCTGGCCTGGATATGTCTCGGTCTTGTGGGTGTTTCAACTCTGACCTGTCATGGTTTGTGAGTATCTTGACTCAGACGTTTCTATGCCTCGTAAATGTTCTGACTGACTTGTCTCTATCTCATAATTTTTTTAAATCAGACTTGTCTTGTGCTCATGTCAGTCCCTTCAGTGTTTTGATTCTGACTTTTCTCAGTCTTGTGGGTGTTCTGACTCTGACTTGTCTCTGTCTAATAGGTACATTGATTCCGACTTGTCTAGGAATCAGGTCTCACCTATAGTCTTTCTCAACCATGTCCAAATTCCTCAGCATACACAGTATTTGATTTGATCAAAATATAATAATGTCACTATAACTAACAGCAACACAACAATGTAAAGAACATTGAATGAGCAATGTTTTGTTTATTTGGTCTTTGTCTTCAGATGGCCTCGAGCCATTTGGACCCCATCTTTGCTCTGACTTGACCCCCATTTTGGACCCTTTCTTGACTTGATTTCAAATTTCTTGGACTTCGACTTATCTCAAACTTAATCAAGTAGTCTTGACTACAGCCCTGGTATCAGAACTCGACACTTCTTTGGTCCTGACCGACATATGCGCAGAGCACCAAGTATTGAAAATGGTGTAATTTTTCTTCACAGTGTTATTTGATCTGATAATTCTTGATTGAATCCAAATTTCCACATGTGGCTGCATGTGTTTATACAGCGCATTCGAGAACCTTTGGCTCATTTTGTATGAGTATTGTTTTGGTATTGAAACATATTGCATCTGCAGCAGTATCAAAACAATTTTAAACAGATCCCAGCCATAGTAGTGAATTGGGTAAAAATATCTACATTTTGTTAAAGCGTTGAACATACATCAACAGATAATGATGTTGACTAAGACATCAAGTCTTTCTAAAGTTGGCCTGTGCTGACAAGGACAGTACAAGTGGTGATTATATTATATGATCATATAGATTTCCTTAAGTGGCTGATGATGAAGCCACATGTACAGTGTCTTGCGTGTGCCTGGATCATCCATCACCCCCCTCTTCTTGATGATTTCCATGAACTCCAACATTCCTCCAAAATCCCCATTATCCATCCATTTTACATGCTCAGCGGTATTAGAATTAAAATGCTCTTGTGGTTAATAAAGGGCAGAAGCAAGAGGTTGGCTGAGCACTTCATTAAACTAAGAGAGATGCCTTATCAGTTGTAAGTGTCTTTTTATTGCTTGTTAAAGCCACTTATCGTTTGACTCATGCACGCAGGACATGACTGTTCACTGTAAAACATGCCATTGGAAAAACTCAACATAAATGCTTTCTCTGCAGAGGACTTTTCAAGTTCAACCTTTGATCTTTGTCACAATAACACAACAGGCCAGTAAAATGCCATGCAATGTGCTTAGGCTGCAGCGTCTGCGAGTTATGCCTGTCTGGGAATGCTGGCCATGCAGGCATCTAAAGTGTAGGAGTAGTTTAAATGGAGAGAAGCTGGGCTTACACCTCTTATCCTAGCAATGGGGTGCTGCCGTGTAAGTGTAGAATAGAACGAATGAATTAATATGTCTGGGTCCATGTGTGCTCTTAAGAGAATGTGTATATGTTAGCACTAGTGCATGGAAGTGACAATGTAAGAACATGTCACACATGTGTCCAGTAGGGGTGGGGAATATGACTGAAAATCACGGATTTTTTGTTTTTTACGGTGATGGTATGATATCACAGCATTACAAAATACAAAGGGATACTCCACTCAAAACATGATTCTACCTTTTTTCACTCTATTGGCAATGTAAGGGAAGACATCTTAAAGAAAAAATTTGCCTGCCCCATAATGTAGGTTAACTACCAACTGTTCATTATCTTAGACATGGGGTAGGATTAGGCATCTCAATACCATTTTTTTGGCAGAAAATGTATATTATTGCTGATACTTTGCTTCATTTATATTTCAACTAAAGTACTGGTGTTGACACAAATCTGTTCTGGTCAAATAGGCTAAATGATATGATTTATGTGTAATTAATTTGGAACGTTTATTAGACTTAATTTCAGCACCATGCACTGCTCAGAAAGCCTGCTGGTTTGACCATTGTAACTTACCAAGTTAGCGATGTGTAGCCTGTGTCCAAAACATGCTAGCCTGCTCCATTTGTTGATCTGTAATGTGCGCGCGATTTTTGAGCCACTGTCCCCCATCATGCATACCAGACGCGCTTCCTCCAAGCCCCAGGCAGACAGTGCAGCAGCAGTGAACGAAGCCTGGAGTCACAGCTGTGTTGCTGCGCTCCGCTGGTGCAGCTGTTGGCTAAACCACTGGTGCTTTCGGCCCTTGTTGTGCCCTCGTACTCACGGGCGTGCACGCTTTTTACATGGTGAAGCAGGTTGCTGGTATTGCCACCTTTGGTTGTCACAACACGAATCTTACATATTATTGATGTTTGCGCCAGATCAGAGGATTTATAGCCAAACCAGGTTCAATTTCTGCATGTTGCATTCATTTTTCACCAATATCTTATATTGATGAAGGGAGACAGTCGGACCACTGTGCAAAGTCTTCTCCAGCACATCCCAAATATTCTCAATGGGGTTAAGGTGTGGACTCTGTGGAGGCCAATCCATGTGTGAAAATGATGTCTCCTGCTCCCTGAACCACTCGTTCACAATTTGAGCCCGATGAATCCTGGCATTGTCATCCTGGAATATGCCCGTGCCATCAGGGAAGAAAAAATCCATTGATGGAATAACGTGGTCATTCAGTATATTCAGGTGGTCAGATGACTTCATTCTTTGGCCACATAACGTTGCTGAACCTAGACCTGACCAACTGCAGCAACCCCAGATCATAGCACTGCCCCCACAGGATTGTACAGTAGGCACTAGGCATGATGGGTGCATCGCTTCATCTGCCTCTCTTCTTACTCTGATGGGCCCATCACTCGAACAGGACAAATCTGGACTCTCCTTCCAGTATTTAATAATGCGTTGGACAGTTCTTAACCCAATTTTAGTAGTTTCAGCTTTTGTTTTATTTGCTTGATGCAGCCAATAATTTGACCCTTCTGAAAGTGATTAACATCTTTTCCACGACCACAGGATGCATCTTGTTTAAGAAATGAGAAGCTTGTCACTGCGTCAGTTAGAGTTAAATAACTTGTTGCCAGCTGAAACATAATCACCAATTATCCAATGGGAGGCTCTTACCTATTTGCTTAGTAAATCCATGTGGTGACTTTTTTTTTTGGCCAGGCGGTGTATTTATCAATTAAGGCAGATGAAACCAATCAATTAGTTAAACTTCAAGCATGCCTCAAGGACACAAAAACCTGGATGACCTGCAATTTTCTATCGTTAAACTCAGACAAAACTTGGCCCAGACCACCTATGAAACACATTACCTAAAGATATAGTTTCTCTAGATGGCATTGCCTTGACTTCCAGCACCACAGTAAGGAATCTTGGAGTTATCTTTGATCAGGATATGTCCTTTAACTCGCATATAATACGAACTTCTTTTTAAACTACTTTTTAAAGTACCATTGCAAAAATCAGGCACATGCTGTCTCAAAAGGAAAAATTAGTCCATACATTTGTTACATCTAGGCAGCACGTTTACTAACAAGAACCTGTAAAAGACATCATATTTCTCCAATATTTACTTCTTTACACGGACTCCCTGCAAAATCCAGAATAGAATTTTGAATCCTTCTTCTCACCTACACAGCCCTTAATGGTCAGGCACCATCATATCACTGCCGGGAGACTTCCCATGATACACTGAGCTCCTCTACCTCTCCATATGCACACACCCGTATCCCATTAATGCTTGTTACTAACTCGACTGCTTCCCTTTCCCATAGTTGTGTGCATTCTCTCCTCTCTCTCCTTCTGTTGCTTTCTGCAGGTATTTCTGCCTCTGGATCTCTAGAGTCTGGATCCGAGTTTGCAGCCACTGCTGCCTGTACGTTCCTGCTCAACAGCCACTGCTGCCATTATTGTTATTGCTCTTATTATTATTACTACTACATTGCTATTAGTATTGTTTGTATTAATATTAACAACAATACCATTACTACTGCTGTTGCTTTACATCTCTATGTGTGGAACTACGATGTGCTGCTATGTGTTCCTCCTGCTCCATTTCTCTGTCTCTCTCTCAACCCAACCGGTCGAGACAGATGGCCGCCCACCTAGAGCCTGGTTCTGCTAGAGGTTTCTGCCTGTCAAAAGGGAGTTTTTCCTTACCACTGTAGCCTAAGTGCTTGCTCATGGTGGGAATAATTGGGTCTCTGTAAATAAAGATATCTATTTGAAAAAGTGCCATGAGACAACTATGTTATGATATGGCGCTATACTGTATAAATAAATCTGAATTGAATCAGAGCTGAGTTGTGTTAAAAATAAGTTGCTGTGCAGCTATTTCAGCAACACTTTGAAACTGCGCCAGAACTCTCAATACACCCTCAGTATAGATCACTGTGTTTCAATATGGAACCATATAGAACCATGCATCATTACTAAAAAGAAAGTGAAGCCTGAATCCCCCTCCTCTCATGGAATTGACCACTGCATGACTGTTTACAGTAGTAGTAGTAGTGACTATCCAGTAGCGGATACACCATTACATGTGCCAGTGTCTCTGCATTTGTGTGTGTGTGTGTGTGTGTGTGTGTGTGTGTGTGTGTGTGTGTGTGTGTGTGAGACCCCTTAAAGGGCCTATTATCTCGCTGACAGAGTGCAGCAGCAGTATCTGTGCTAGTTTAGCATGTTACGAGGGTTACCTCTCTGACCTTGACAGTCATTAATGTCAATGTGCCCATCCTCTCAGTGTAATGGGTTAGCTCAAAGACCTTTACAGCCCCCCAGGGCTTGTCTAGGGGCCCCACTGCCTTTGCCACTGAAAGAGGAGATAACAGGAGGAGGAAAAGACTACTAGAGAAGAAAAGGGAAAGCAAAACTGAGGATTAAGAGCAAAGACAAGATGAAGAAAATGATAAAGAAAATGGGCTAAAAGAGAATGGTCTGTTAGGTCTGAACAGCGTGGAAACAATAACAAACACTTCTACAAAATAATCAAATCCAATACAACAGTCCAAAATAAATAGTACGTTTGGGAGGCATGTCTTAATCTCCACTTAAAACCAGACAAACCATATTCAAATCACAATTTGAAGGCAGGATGAAGCAAATTTTTTAGAGTTTTAGAGACTTGAGAACTGATAGTTTTACTAGCTGCAGCTTGACATGAGTCTATATCATAAGATGTTCACTAATATCCCTCAATCTGCGCTTGACAGATTTACATAAAACTGATATTACAGGTCACCCCTATTTACAAGAATGATGATTGATAAGCCATGTTGGATAATGCACCTTGACCCATTCAAGTGGTAAAGCACAACATATCCCCCCAACAGTAGAACTGTTTGATCTGGAAAAATAGAAAATAGCATTTCATTTTCTTCAGTTCTGTTAATTTTCTTAAGTCTTTATTTAAATAATGGTAGTCAATGATGAAAATACCAACAATTATTAATTAAAGTATTGTGTGACTTTAAAAAAGGCAAAAGCACAAAGTCAAGGTGTCCACCTTGCCAATCTGATCCTGCAGCAGCAGCAATTACAACAAGATGTGACCGGAGATGGCGAGCACTCAGAGGAGCTGGGCACATGTAGCAAATAAACAAAGGCAGTTCATGTGGAGCACAGAATATGTAATTAGAAATGCACAGTCTCTTCACACTTGGTTAGCTCCACCATGGCCCTAACTAGCTTTGGCTTCCTCAATCCTCCCCCTGGTGTTCTGCTACAACCACTCATCACCTGTTTTATTCCAGATCAGGCACATTATTTTACAAGTTTAATGCAGCAGGGTTATACCAAAACATTAGCTTCAAGATACTGTATGCTGACTTTTAATAAAAGGGCTATTTTTTCTCCATTACAATGATGATATGCATTTGATCTTTAATGTAGTTACTGCCTTATTTTTGTGGTTATTCTGTTATTGTGTCAACCAGGTGAATAGAACACCACCATATAATGTAATGGTACAATCTTAAAAAGAAAGAATGCACTGGCGAGCTCAGCAACACCAAAAGGCCTGGACGACCATTGAAGACAACTAAAGTGGATGATCGCAGAATGCTCTCCTTGGTGAAGAAAACCCCTTCACAACATCTAGCAAAGTCAAGAACGCTCTCGAGGAGGTAGGCGTATCATTATCAAAGTCTACAATCAAGAGACGCCTTCATGAATATAAGTACAGGGAGTTTACCACAAGGTGCAAACCACTGGTAACTCTCAAGAACAGAAAGGCCAGATTAGACTTTAGCAGAAAACATCTAAAGAAGCCTGGCCAACTCTGGAACAAGATTCTTTGGACAGACGAAACCAAGCTTAACTTGACCAGAATGATGGGCAGAGAAGAGTATGGAGAAAGAATCATGATCCAAAGCACACCACATCATCTGTCAAACATGGTGGAGGTAGTGTTATGGCATGAGCATGTATGGCTGCCAGTGGAGCTGGGTCACTGGTGTTTATTGATGATGTGACTGCTGATGAAAGTAGCAGGATGGATTTTGAAGTGTATAGGACTATACTATCTGCTCAGATTCAGCCAAATGCTGCAAAACTGATAGGACAGTGCTTCACCGTACAGATGGATAAGGACCCAAAACATACTTTGCAAGGCAAAGAAATGGAATTCTCTTCAAAGGCCGAGTCAGTCACATGATCTCAACCAAATTGAGCATGCTTTTCACATACTGAAGACAAAACTGAAGGCAGAAAGACCCACAAACAAGCAGCAACTGAAGGCGGCTGCCGAAAAGCCTGGCAATTCATCTCAAAGGTAGAAACTCAGCATTTGGTGATATCCATGGGTTCCAGAGTTCAGGCTTTCAATGACTGCAAAGGATTTTCAACCAAGTATTAAAAATAACCCTTATATTTATAATTATGTTAGTTTGTCCAATTACTCTGGAGCCTCTGAAAATCAGGGACTTTGCATAGAAATGGCTGTAATTCATAAATGGTTAATGTGATATTTTTGTTGAACCCCTTGAATTAAAGCTGAAAGTCTACTCCTCAATCACATCTTGATTGCTTCTTTCAAATAAATTCCAATGGTATACAGAGGCAAAAGTACAAAACTTGTGTCACTGTCCACATACTTGTGGACCCAACTGTAGCAGGATTTCAGAAAAAAACTGATCACTGTAAATGTTAATATACAGTACGTTATACAAGTGAACAATATTATACTGGTTGACAATAATATGACTTCCCTGAATGAATTTTAATATTTTGATCTGTTGCAGTATCTTTTCAATTATGAGGGTTTGAGAGAGAGCTGTAGTGTCCCAACATATATATGTCTATAATATAATTTTATGATACAAAAAAACATATTTGACGATATATTTTAAAAATATTCAATGCTGGTACAAAATGGAATCTATCAAGCCCTCATAAACCATACTGATCAGACCATAGTCTCATCCCTAAACTTGACCTTTGGAACAATCTTCCTAAATTCCTTCCTTTAAATACCCAAGGCTACTACAACGATTCCCTTTAGAAATTATTGAGGTGTCCTCCTTTCTGTTGGTCCATGAATGTTATTCCATGACACAGTTGGAGCTCTCATTAACAGCCATAACTGACATGCTGTGCTTGGGCCAGGCTTTCATGCTAGTGTTTATTAAAAGGGTTGTGATAGTCATTAATTGTATGGTTCTTTGCTGCGGGATGAGGTTTGCATCACAAAGGAAAAATGTAGCAACAAAGTGCAGCAGTTAAGCACAGATTATTTTTAAAAAGAGGAATCAATCCAAAACTTGCAGTACTGGTATCAGCATAATATTAGTTATTTGAAATGTATCTTATTTAATCCAAATATTTTGCATGTGTAAGCATCTCAACTATCCCAAAGGATTTCACTTTTATTGGGATAGTGAGACATGCAAAGGTTACACACAGTTCAGGTGAACTGCAGTGGTATCAGTCCATGCTGGTTGTAGTGGATCAGCTCCTAAGGCAGGGTGGGGCAGCCTCAGGTGGGGTGGGGGAGGCAGGTGGGGTCAGCCGAGAGAGGGACAGTTGACTCTGGGATGGCCCAATAGAAGACTTTCTTGCAACCGAGCTGCAACAGTGAAAATTGAAAGACACAGCCAGGTTGTACATTTACAGAGCAATTTTAAAAAAGTGAAAATCTTTTTGAATTCTATTTCCATTCTTTAATTCAATGCAAAGACCGCGTTGTCATTGCATTGATGCCTTAAATTCTCCTTTTAGTGGAGAGACAGTTAAAGTGATTATTGTTCAAAATGTATCTGAAAGGCAGAATCAATGTAATACATTTTTTTGTCATAGCAACACAAAATACTTTTTCAATATCAGTCCTCAAGCCATAATTTCTGTATTGGAAGTGTGGAGAGAGATTGTAACACTCCTTACGCTTCTTCCATCCCCATGTCCTCCTGCTGCTCTCCATCCACAGAGACCTCTGTATGATCAGCACTGCTATCCTCCACCTCCACACTGTTGCTCATTAAGCATCGTTTAGGCCACTGCCGTTCCCCGCTCTCCGGTTCACTGTGCTCTGTGGGCTCCACAACTATAGAGGGGAGACGCTCCCTCCTATAGAGAAAGTCTTCAGGATAGGAGCCGGAATCTGACTCTTCATTTATGTTGGCTTCAGGGAAGATCTGGACCAGGGAGGACATTTCTTATGAATTGTGTCAGCCTTCAAAGATAAACTTGATATTAATTATTTAAGTTATGTGTAGTCTAAAGGTCATAGGATTAAAAAAACATACTAACTTGAGGTTTTTACATATTTAGAAAATACATTCTGTGAAAACAACTTCTAAGTAAGTGGAAAATTGTGCCATTTTACTGAGATATTATCATTAAAACCAATCTAGATTTGAAGACAAGTGAGGCTATTTAACAAAGCACAATAAGGTACTAGACTCTAGTACCTAGTAACTAGAGGGAATAAAAGGACCGTCAGCTGTACCTGGTAGGCTCTGCTCCCTCTTCTCTGAACTGGACTCTCCTCCAACTGAGATTCCACTTGACTGAGAATGGTGCTCATACTGCAAACAGACATTTGGGGACATTTTGGTGATAACACAAACTATGTGCGAAATAAGGTACTTGCAACATCTACTTCTGCGGATATTCCATATCATAACAACCAAAGTGTCTCAGCTGAAAAAATGTTGCGCCTCCAAATCGTTCCCAAAGCTGGCCATCTTCTGAGGACCGCCTGGCGTTTTCAGCTGGGAAAGAAAACTTTGGCAGAATACAAAGATGCCTTCTATGCCCCAAGTCTACACTGAATTGAATTGAACGTTTCAGCAACTAACTGAATGAACCAAATGATATTAGAACTGATTGGCATTTGACATCTCAACTTTATCTGTTGTACTGAACTGGATTGACAATTCCATATAAGGGAGACAGGAAAATCTGCATTATGTGTATCATTAATCACACTCACATGGGTTTTAACAGTCCAACAAGGTCTAAAAATGTGTAGCTTCCACCCAAGCTCAGGCATTACCCACACAGTATAAAACCTTTGAAGCTGCACAGTAAAGTCTGATGTGACCTAAGATCAATCTGGTTTATCTCAGGGATTTTCAACTTAGCTCAAGGTCACTGAGACGAGTGGATGGAGGACTGAGTTACCATATGTTTCACTGAGACATGTTCCAATACAAAAAAGGTTTGTCATGCTTTGCTAATCTGCAGGTAAGCACTTAATGATATTACAGGCTTACACAACAAGTGACTCCTCAACTCCAAGAATGGGGGATGAATGGGAAAAGATGGAAAAGAAAAAGAACGCCTGAGATAGGCTAATAATTATCAAGGAGAAATTAAGAGAACATTTGGTTTTACTAATTGAAGAATAGAAAAGTGATTGTCCAATTGATTACTTACCTGTAAAGTGATGAGAAAGACCAACCCATTCAATTATTTATGACTTGCAGTTAGGCATAAATACATATTAATGAATGTACAGTATGTATTTGTACTCTATGGGCACATTTTTATATTAGCATGGAGCATCTGAATAAAACAATAAAACAAATCTACAGGGAAGGGACACATTGTTTATGCTGAGTGTCTCCAATCACTAATACTTTGTTTTTTTACTTTATATAGACTTAAATAGGGTCGATGGTTACTTTAACACCACTGTATTGCACGGTTAATAGTATATCCCATTTCCACAAGGTTTTAATAAATTTAGTTTCAGGGATAATAAACGTCTTGAATCAGTTATCTTGTTAAATCTAGTGTGTTCTAATTTTTACCATTGTATTCTGAAAATATGCTACCACACACTTAATTTCTCACAGCTATGGAATTTTGAACAGCAACATTATGTAAAATGTCTCGAGAGTATTTTAGTCATGTAGCTTACCTGTGCGAGGCAGGAATACAGCTCATCTTCACTTTATAAAGGACCTAAAGACCCTGAGGATCAATACAAGAAGTGATTACAAATTTTTTTGTTTACAAAAATGACTAAGAAGCTGGACTATTCCTTTTGATAGTCGGCCACACTGTGCTGTCAGTCACTGTTCTTTTCTTCTTCCTGCCAGTAACAGGTTCAGCTTCCTTTCTTCACCTGCCTCCCCACCTCCTCTGTCTTTCCCCCCTCCTTTCAGTGTTACATTCAGTGACGCACACAATGCTGCACATTCAGACTGACGTGCAAACCTGCTTTCCAAGCTGACAGGCTTAGTGTCACCTTAAATTACAAACAAAGCCTTGATATAACATGTGAGTGTGCAGCAACACGTGAGCCTCATACATAAAGATTAGTAGGTGAGCTGTCCTGGGTGCACACATTCACATCATGATTAATGCCATACACTGTTCATCATTCAGCAGAGCTGCTGATGCCATAGTACATTATGAAACTCCCAGATAAGGCTACCTAATAGGGAATCAAAGAGGATTATTGGTAGTACATTTCCAATGAACAAGATTTGAAAGTAAACACGTCTTTCTGTGATATTCAGGATCAGAGCTCAGTTTACATTTCCAGGAATGTGTGTTGCATGTAAGGTATCCAGCACTAACTGGGAACTCAGTCAAGATGAAAATTATTTTTATGCCTATACTGACACAATGTGTCTAAATATATCTGGGGTTTCTGCTGCAGCCACAAGTGTAATTTTCTAGTCTAACCAGTGGGAGGTGCTAGCACATTTGGGGTAGTGCAGTTGTCTGTACTGTAACTGGCCATCAACCAGTACATGAACAGGCAGCAACAGTGAGTGTATTCATGGATCCATGTATGTTAAATTTGTGTGGTCTGATCTGGAACTGATTTCATAGGTGAACCATTACTATTCTCTACCCGACCGGTCGAGGCAGATGACCGCCCACCAAGAGCCTGGTTCTGCCTGAGGTTTCTGCCTGTTAAAAGGCAGTTTTTCCTTGCCACTGTCGCATAGTGCTTGCTCATG
>JAVQJF010102056.1:0-44191 GCA_036023855.1 Gadopsis marmoratus
TGCAATTCTAGTTAAAGATATCTACAATTCATGTCTCACTAGTCAAAATGTTCATTCTTGATATCAACAACTCATGTCTTACTAGTGGAAATGTTAATTGTAGATATCTGTAACTTCATAGTCAACTTTTACCATTGACTTCTATTCAAACGCAAAGATATCTCTAATTCAGTTTCGACATGTTACAATTCCAAGTCGACATATCCACAATGTCATTTTGACTAGTTGTAATTCCAATTAATGATATCTACAACTCAATTCTCACTAGTGGAAATGTCAATTGTTGATATCAATAATTCAATTCTTACTAGTTGCGATATTCATTGTAGATATCTAAAATTGTGCTTACATTACAGATATCATAAATGGAATTGTAGATATCTACAATTCAATTCTGACTAGTCAAAATTAAATTAGTGATATGTTGACTTGGAATTGTAACATGTTGAAACTGAATTAGAGATATCTTTAATTGCATTTGAATGGAAGTCAATGGTATTGAGAATTGAATTGATGATATCAAGAATGAACATTTTGACTAGTAAGAAATTAATTGTAGATATCTTTAATTGGAATTGCAACTAGTCAAAATGACATTATGGATATGTTGGCTTGGAATTGTAACTAGTTAAAAAGCAATTGTTGATATCTACAATTGATTTCAGCCCTAGTGATTAAATGTTAAAACGGCTTGCCATAATGCCAACTGCCGCAAAACTAGAAGAAGAAGATGTGGTACTGCCCCTAGTGGTCAAAGCAGAATATTGTAAGATGATTTCAAACAGGTGCCACGCAAGATGTAACACCTTTGCATGTAAACCATTACGTTTTCACAGATAAATTAAAGAAACTGGAGTGTGCAGCTCAAAAGGCCAAATTCACGTATTTATATTATTATATTTTTAACTGTGCAAGGTGTGTGTGTGTTTTTCCATGTGTGTGTGGTGTGCAGGAGAAAGGTGCTGCCAGTTTTCCAGACCATTGTGCCTGAAGTGTGTAGATAGGGTAGTTTCGGGCTCTGCGTCTTCTCTAACAATACCTCTCTGCCTCAGTATCTGTGACAGATTCGCCCACACACTGACGGCACTGGGGCGTCAATCTGATTTCTCCAGCGTGTGTTCTCTTGCATGCACACATAAACACACACACACACACACACACACACACTCCCCCTCTCCCTTCTCACTCACCTTCTGGCCTTCCCCCCCTTTCCCCCTCCGCCTCTCTATCTGGGTACATATTGAGGACTGTGGCGAGGGTGTAGTTCAGTAGTGGAGGTGTAGCCCCTTTGTGTTTGTCAAGAGTAGGTTGACAGGAGATCTTATCCCGTGTACTGTTCTCTTTACAGCAGGAGAAGGTGGCTGAACTACTCTCAGCGGGCTGCCAGGGTCGGACAGTTCAAGCTCAAACTCAGAGATACAATGTCAAGCTCAGTGGGCGACGAGGAGAAGTCTTTCCAAGATCAAAGCCTCTTTCAAACATCTGTTGTGCTGACAAGCTAGTCACCCGTTCATCCAAAAATAAGAGCATTTCATTCTTTATTATCCCTTATTCTAGTGCCTTAATTCAGAACAGGATCTGTAGGTGGTCCTTTCACTCCAGTACCACAATGATGAAACTGGTTGAAAACTTCATGAATGGAGATTTCCCTTTTGCCCTGCGTACAGACATCAGCACGTGGGCCAAAGGAAGAGTCTAGACCAGATTTCTAAAGCAAAACCATGGCGCCCATTTTTTTCCAGGGAATTCTGTATGTGATTTTAACAGTGGGTTGATTCTGGCAGATAAGCGCATCTCTTCAAGAACAGACATAGAGAGAGTGAAGCCATGGCATGAATACAGATGTCAAAATCATTCGACATATGCCTGAATGTGATGTAGCATCATGCTTTTAAATATGTAAATAGCATTAGAGCTATGTTTATTCATCCTCACTGAAAAACATGATAAAATGTTGCATCCCTGGATGTAATGCAACAGTTCATTTTCCTTCTATTCAGATTGTAAGTGCAAGCTGGTGGAACGTCAGTGCCTTGCTCAACAGCACCGCAGCAGTGGTAGATTCTTGCCAGCCCCATAGCCTCTGTATGAACAGCCTTTTTGTACACCGTGCACACAATAGATAACGGGTGATTTGTGAGTATTAAAGGTAGCAAAGGTCATCTGCCAGTGAGTTTGTGGTAAGAACTAAATTTACAAAGCCCAATCCATCAGCGAATACTACGTTCAGCAAAACCGAAAGCTTTATTGATCGCCCTCAGTACTAACAAGATTGGACATATCATTCCAATATTCCTTTCTCACTAAATCAAGGGATCAGATTGGCCCACACATCCGTCTTATCCCCCCGCCTGTTACCATCCATATGTGTCAGGCAGATTGAGTGAACAAAGAAGCAAAAATGAGAATGAGAGAAAAGGTGGGATTGAATACAAGGAAAAGACACCTAAAGGACTTATAGGGCTCCAGCTGAGTGTGGATGCTGATGTAGAGACGCCCACAAAAGGGGAGAGAGATGAGGGCTGTGATGGGCAGGCCATCACATCCACCGCGAGACAAAAGAGTGGGGTGACAAGCAGCCAGTGGACAGAAGGTCCATTTCCACTCGCACAAAAGAGCCGGGGAGATGAAGCAGATTAGCAGCGCTTTATGCCCATTGTGAAGGCTCTAAATGATAAGATTTACCCCCTTTTTCCATCCCAGCCTGTGTCCTGTGTGTGTGTGTGTGTGTGTGTGCATGTGTGAGTGTGCGCCCACACAAGACATCACGAGCTCTTTCGCTGTGTATTTTCAGTTTCTTATGCACACTCCAGCAGGATATGCTTCCCATTTTTCCTTCTTTCACATGCAGTCTTTTATTCCTCGCAGGAAGGACAGGTGCGACAGCTGGCTTTTGACTCGCTTCCCTTCTTTGTCTAAACCTTGAATTTAGAGTTTGATGGGGAAGCGTTTAACTTAAAGCCCCTCGTCACTGAAAGATGCTTTGACTTGAAAATTACTCCTTTCAGTGGAGGAGTTGAGTTATGTTGCTGTAGTCATTAATCACTCATTCACTTACTATAGCAGTACAATTACACACCGTTATCATTTAACATCATGCCATTATATTACATTGTTATTATGTTCCATCTCCAGGGGGATTTTTTTTTCTCACCACCCGTGTGACCTATGGTCCTGCAAGTTTTATTAACTATTGTTCTTACATGAGTGTGTCAGTGGTTCCTCTGGTTATACCTTAGTATTTAGTGCCATCTAGTGATAATCTTGAAACGTTGAAACATCCGATTTGATTTAAAATTTCATACAATCCACTATGGATAAGAAATTAGAATTGTGTCAATCAAAAATATACTTGTGTTGACTATACTTGTCTTTATGATGTACATGTCCTTTGAACTGAAAATAAGTGACACGCTGTTGGAAGTGACAGGAACTGGCTTAATGTGCCAAATATCGTTCTTAAATTTTCATTGCACTGTTTGAGAATTTCCATTTCATGTTACTTTCAGATGGAAACACTGCACTTCTTACTCCACCACATTTATCTGACAGATGCACTTGCAAGTTGCTTTTCAGATTAAAGGCTCAATACAAAACATATGATGAGAAATAAAATACGACGCATTTTTATGGAGTAAACCATCCAACTGTATATAAGTTGTAAAAAAAAACAACAACAACCAATAGCTCCCTCCACCTGGACAACATTAAAATTCTGCATACACGTGAATGCATCAGTGCAAATATCCAAATTATATATATAACACTGTAAGTCACTCTACATAATGAGTGCTGCTACTTTTGATTCTTGTGCAGGTAATAGACAGCTCCTGTAAAGGAGTACCTGTAGTTATACTGCGGTTTTGCTACTTCTACCTAAATAAAATACCTCCCACGCGTCATTTCCTCCGCCTGTCCACGTCGCTCCCGCGTCCTGTTTGCATGTGCGAGGTCCGCCGTCGTCCTCTGGGGGGCGCTCGGCTTCAGGCCACTGCCGTCGATTGCCGAGTCATGGATGGCTGCTGTTTAAACACACATGCGCGCAACGAGGACACCACGGCCGCGGCAGCGACGTGAGAGCGCACAGTTGGTGGCAGCGATGACAGGCGCCCGGCTATGTATCACTCACACGCTCGTCCGTCCGCAACGCCATTAACTGCTGTCGGCGTCACAGCCGTGTGCGACCGACTGAGCTAGCTAACGGCTAATAGTCTGTAGTGGACTCGCTAGCTTCCCTGGACTAACCTCTCTGTCACTGACAAGCGGAGACCCGACCGGCGTCGCTGAGGTTCGCTCGAAGTTGACGCCGACCCGCCCGGCGAGAAAGGTAATGTTACATGTTCGTGTCGAGCCTCTGAAATGCGTCCTAGTCGTGTTCGAGTCCTCTCGCCTGTTGTCCCCTTAACTCCTCGGCGGTAATGATGTTGCAGGGGGTTTTCTAGCTGTTACACTGAAGTGTGTGTGTGGGTGGGTGTGTGTGTGTGGGTGTGTGTGTGTGTGTGTGTGTGTGTGTGTTGGAGCCTGCAGCTAAAGGATGTCTAACGTTGGCGTCCTACAGACAAGAGAGCCAAGTTAGTGCTGAAAGACAGGGATAACTTACTTGCTTTGCGTTGTCAGACTCTTGTTTCATCTTTGTTGTCAGTTTTAATTTAAGCTGTACAGTCTCCTGGTAATTAAAGATGTTACATTTAAGCCTGCATGTCTAATGGAGTCATTGCCGTCCCTCCCCAGCTGCAGCCATGGTGTTTATGCAGAGCTACTGCGAAGCCAATTCCTCCATCTCCCACACCTGGGTGGATGATGGCATCTACCCCTGCTTCTACTTCACCCTGGTCCCCACCGTCCTGCTCACCATCGCCTTCTTCCTCGGCACCATCCACTGCGTATGCTACCAGAAATACGGCACCGCAATGGAGCCCAAGTTCATCCCACGCTCCCAACTCTACATTTTCCAGCAGGCCATCTCCATCCTTGTCCTGGTCCAGTTTCTGGGTGGGATGGTGTGGCAAGCTGCCAGCAGTTCAGAGCTCCCCGGCTACGTGGTGTTGTATGGCTGCTTCTCCGCACTGGGCTGGGCCTGGGCTATAGCCCTGCTCAGGGTGGAGAGACGTAGGGTGATGGTGATGGACCGGACAAGGGGCCACAGCGCGACCCTGCTGCTGTTCTGGGCTGTGGCTTTCTCCGCTGAGAACCTGGCCTTCGTCTCCTGGTACAGCCCTCACTGGTGGTGGGGCCTGGAGGACACTCAACAACAGGTGGGGAAAGATCCAACGTCAAATGAGATCCAATTTTTAAATCATTCTGAAATTTTTTTAAAAGGTTCTCTGTTTTTAGACTATTTTCAGACTGAGTTTGGTCAAAATGTTGTACTGTATTCAGAAGCACTGCTGTCCTCTGTCCTCACTGCATTCAGCTTGTGTTATGCAGTCTATTCAGGGTTAAGTCTGGCGAACCTTTTCTTTAATGTTGATCCAAGAATGCGCTGATAGTGTGTGCCCTTAATCGGCATAACGATAAAACCTGTTACTATAATAGCAATTACTGTTTTATAGAATGTGTGTTTTCACAGTCTAATGTGTCAAAGGTTAGTTTTTTTATTAAAGGCAGGTGTGTCTTCTGAGTCACCACTCAAAGCTGTGCAGCCTCTCTAGTTTCAAATATAACACACTACCGGCCGAGTCGTCGGAGGGAAAAAGGGAAGGGCATGAAAATAAAGCGCACCGCCAGTGTCTGTGAGCACAGGGCCAGCGCCGTCTATTTTGCTGAGTCATTGCCCCGTGTGACTTTCAGATGCCAAACGTGACACTGTTAACCAATCAAATCATCAAGACAAAATGTTGCCGCTCCCACGCTGAGTCATTTGTAGTGGTTTCGTATTTGTGGTTGTATAATTGTAAGCATGACTCGACGTCTGTGCGTTTCATTTTATCTGTCCTCATCTTAAAATGTTGTTTTGTAATATGCAGTACTACTCCTTACACTGTTTATCCTGCGCTTTACCCAATTCTATATCTAATTTCCAGTTCAAAATTGCCTTTATAAAGGAGCCTAGATTGAATATTGTATAATCTTTAATTGTAACTCGTGTGATAGGATATTGCCCGGTCATGTGTGGCCATCAGTGTAGTCATTTTCTCATACAAAGCTGCGTTATGAGCATCTCTCCCCTATTGCATGCTGATTAACTGCGGCGTTGTGTCCATATTCATCTGCTTTTAATTGCCTATGAACCCCTCAGGTGCAGTTTGCCCTGTGGCTGATGCGCTACGTTGGCACCGGGCTGCTCTTCTTTATTGGTCTCAAAGCTCCAGGGTTGCCACGGAGACCATACATGCTACTGATAAACGAAGATGAGCGGGACGTAGAAAACAGCGGGCAGGTAGTGACGCACAAATTGCACTTGCGACCTTCCCCCATGTGTTTTCAAGCAACGTCAGGTTGTGCTGCATTGTCAACGTTTTCTGCTTTAAAATCTGTGACACTCTGATTTTGCAACAATATTTCAAAATGTCACCTGCATGTTCAGGCATGCCCTTTATTTCACTGTTATACACTGTGCAATGCTCTGTTGGTTATTTCATTATATTCCTCCACCTCAGAGCCTTTTGGGTGAAGCAGAAGATAACCAGTCCACCTGGCAGGGTTTCAGGAGGAAAGTCCGCTTGCTTGTTCCCTACATGTGGCCCCGGGGCAACATCTTCCTCCAGCTACTGGTCATCTTCTGTTTGGGGCTGCTTGCAATCGAGAGAGCTATTAACGTCTTTGTACCCATTTACTACAAGAATATTGGTGAGTGACATATACGACATACGGACTCAAATGTAGATTTATTTCTGAGCTGCTTCTCAAGTTCCTGCAGCTACATTGTATAATAAAGAGTCGGTCTAGACCTGGTCTGAATGAGTGCCCTGAGAAAACTTTATGATATGGCGCTATATAATTAAATCCAAATGAGAGCCTTCCCCCTGAATAGTTTTTTTTAAATGTGCATTTCCCACAATTCTATGATATTTATATATGAAAATTTGCACATTGAGAACATCGTCTTCAGGACAACATTGATCATTTAAAGGAATAGTCTGACTTCTCTGAGACGGTGGCTGCCCCTACCACTTCATCTTGCTGTGGTCAGTCGCTTACTGTATGCAGTTTACCAAGCTAAAACATGCAACTTTTTCCAAAACGTGTTTTGTGTCATCATGAAACTTGCTCATTTTTGCTTGTTGTCAGCTGTTTAATATCTTGTGGAAAAAATGGTGCTGTCCACCCGTGTCTTAATCTGATAAAATGGGAGTATTAAGATTTCTTTCTTTGCAACCACAGTCATTCACACACAGGATGCATTTACCTGTAGTGCCTTAACTAAGCTGCCTATTTAGCTAGATACTTAAACTCACTGTCTCTGTGCTCTACTAAATTACATTATAGTTCACATTCCAATTTGTCTTTAAAAAAAGAAAAGAACAATGTCAAAAAAATTGTATGCCCGGCTGCCGGTCCTGCTTTCCCCGAACCAACGAAAGAATGCGTGGTTACGCCCTAGGCCACAAGCTAATAGTGGTTTTCATTTATTCAATTTGAGCCACGGGTCGAGAGCCTCAAGGGCCACATAAAAACTTAACGTCAAATATACACCTAGTGGCTTGTGGACAGACTTATTAACACGCAGTGTTCCTATCCTCCTGAGAGCATTAGTGCCTCCAGAGGGCCAGAGAGAGGAATATACGATACCCTTGTGTCTTGTTTATCGTCTTGTTTATCTGCCTTATCGTCAAGCCAAATGCATAACCGTCTGCCTTTGTTTCCATTTACCTTTATGTCTTTGTCCCTCTCTCAGTGAATGAACTGACTGATGGCAGCAGCTGGCACGCTCTGTCCATGACCGTGTGTATCTATGTCCTGCTCAAGTTCATGCAGGGCGGCGGGGCAGGTACGACTAACTCATTCATATTCTGGATGCATAATGTGAGGAAGTGAGCTTTGTAGTGCTACAGAAAGACAGACAAATACTCTACAAGTCATACTGCACATTGAGCTGAGGCTTGTCTGTCACTTTGACCAGTAACTTCTCCTCTTCCCAGGTGCCTCGGGGTTTGTCAGCAACATGCGCTCTTTCCTATGGATCAAGGTGCAGCAGTACACCAACCGCATGGTTCAAGTGCGCCTATTCTCCCACTTGCACTCCCTCTCCCTGCGCTGGCATCTGGGACGCAAAACCGGTGAAGTGCTGAGAAGCATCGACCGCGGCACCTCCTCCATTAACAGTCTGCTCAGGTTAGATGGCACTGCATATGTGATGGAGGATAATAAATGTTGTAATAATGAAAGAGTTAAGCTCTCAAAAAATGCAGTGACTAAAATGGCTCCTAGCTTTGCTGTAATAATTGCAATAGATTGTCAGATACTGTTATATTATCAGCAATCAGCAAATCAGCAGAATATTCTGCGTATTATCTAGTAGGACCATGGTTTTTGTCTGGACCCATATTTTTCCTGAAATGTTATTCTCCTTTTTTCCCCACAGCTACATAGTGTTCAGCATCTTCCCAACCATCGCTGACATTGTCATTTCTATCATCTACTTCGTTACTTATTTCAATGCCTGGTTTGGTCTTATTGTCTTCATCTGCATGACCCTCTACCTCAGTAAGTAGTGCATAGCTCTCCAAACTCCCACTGGGTGTCATTCCTAATATTAAACAATGTGATTGGGTTAGTTGAACAGTTAAAATTTTCCCTGAAAGATTTCTGATTGCCTGATAATATTTCCACCAGCTCTGACCATCATCATCACTGAATGGAGAACCAAGTACAAACGAGCCCAGAATCAGCAGGACAACATTGCCAAGTCCAAGGCTGTGGACTCTTTGATAAACTTTGAGACGGTACCGCAAACGTTTTGTTGTCCATCTTCCTTTTGGTTCATTAAGAAGTTTCAGTTCTTCCAAGATGTCACATTTTGCTCCACTTATGTTTTTTTTTTATTTGCTCTGTTCAATAGGTAAAATACTACAATGCAGAGAACTATGAGGTCAGCCGTTTCGACAATGCCATCTTAAAATATCAGGTAAGTCAGAGGTAGTGTGTAGTTTCCATTTTGGCCTTACTGTTGGCATGCCCTTGGTAAAACAAGTGACATTTTTTAAGCTGCAGTCATCATCACTTTGCAGTGGCATCTTGAAATACCTGGTGTATAGATTATAATTATTATTTACAACCTGAATCATTTATCAAAGACACTAAAATTATTGCAAACCTAGCCTCGTCAGTGTGCACAACCTCCTCTGCTGTTTTAGTTTAGCACAATACTGAACACAACTCTTTGCTACTAGAAGAATGTGTTGGTGTGATCAATTTGACAGAATTCAATACAAACCTGGAGGAAAGCTCAGTCCTGTCTGTAAGTTGTCATCGCTGCTTTCTAGATAGCAATCAGTGCCAAGCTGCACAACATAAGCTGCGCAACATAGCACAACATAAAGATTAAGATTTAAGCAAATCAGCAAGTTGCCCGACAGCAGATGGCCAAACCCTTCAGGTAACATGATTATTAATGGCAGGTTTAGCTCCAAAACAAAGGCAATAAGAAAAAGGTGAGTATAACCGCTGTTTCCAGCAAAAACACACACACACATGAATTGTGTACAGGTTAATGTCCAGCATTCTGCATTATATATTTCTATCGGTGTTTGTTCAGTGGAGCTAAAAGCTCTTTGTGGGCTGGAATGAAGACTTTCTGGTCTTGCAAGAACGTGTGCATCAAGCGGATTATAACGACAGGACATTGTTGTTTAAATGTGGAAGATGTGTGGCCTTCTGTTGTGCCTTCCAGTGTTGCTCTATGTCATTGTTACAAACAAATTAGTACTTGTACGTGGAAACTTATAAAATATTTAACCAGCCAATACAGTCATGCGTCTAACGTCTCCTCATGTTTTTTAGGTGTCAGAGTGGAAGACCCAGGCGTCCCTGGCCTTACTCAACCAAACACAGAACATCGTCATCGGATTAGGCCTGCTGGCCGGCTCCATGCTCTGTGCCTACTTTGTGACCGAAGGAAAGTTTAAGGTAGTGATCACACCGGCATGCCTTTTATGATACTGGAGGTGATGTTTCATGACGTCATCAGTAGTCCCAAAATATTTCTTTGAAATTGCTTATGTTGCTTATATTCTTCTACGTTTCCCAGACTCTACTAGAACCGCCCCTTGTAAACTGAACACTTCTAAGATGATGTTGTGAAAGTTTGTTTTACGGATCAAAATGTGAAGAAAAGCAAGGCTAGTTTGGATTGTCCCATTCTGTTTGACTGTGAAAAAAATGCTCTTATTGTAGGTTGGAGATTTTGTACTTTTTGGTACCTACATCATCCAACTGTACACCCCCCTCAACTGGTTTGGAACCTACTACAGGTAAGAAGAGGCAGAGGCATCTTAAATTGCATCCATCTGCCTTAAAGGTCGTGCGGGAATGTTAATAATAGCTGTTCAAATGTATATTTTGACCTGAATTGTAAGACATTGCTTTAAACACAATTCCTGTGCATGTGATTAATTCTTGTTTTGTTGCAAACTGTTTCCTGCAGAATAATCCAGAATTCTTTCATTGATATGGAAAGCATGATCAAACTTTTTGAAGAAGAGCAAGAGGTACGTTAGGAACTTTGGTGTGTGTTTTCACTTTAAGTCTTATCATCCACTATTTTATATGCTCTGCATTTGCTCTCTTATGCAGGTGAAAGATGTAGTAAATGCTGGGAATTTTCTCTACAATCTGGGAAAAGTGGAGTTTAAGAACGTTTACTTCAGCTACATAAATGGGTTGGTTCACGTTTGATAAAACCTGGTTTGAACTTAAATTGCATAAAGTTGTTAACTAGATCTATTCCAATGTGTAGATACATTTGTTTTATTCCATAATATTCCGTTTTTTTATTTTTCTCCCTGTTTGACAGCAAGGACATTCTCAAGGATGTTTCCTTCACTGTACTTCCAGGACAGACTGTTGCTCTGGTAAGTCTAATGAACAACTTCAATTCAAAATGGATTTTGTCCTCTGCTAATTCATACCTTTAAACTGCCTGTGTTCTGTTGGGGCTGTACAATAATAATGTCTGTTAATCTCCCCAGGTGGGACCATCCGGCTCTGGGAAGAGCACCATCGTTCGACTCATCTTCCGTTTCTATGACGTTCAGGGAGGCAGCATTAGCATCGATGGCCAGGATATATCAAAAGTAAGTAGTTTGGCACCAGAATTAGTACATGAGAATACAACGCATTTCCAAGGACAGCTGAGCATACAGTAAAAATGCACAGCAAAGACACAGCACATATTGACACAGTGTGTATATACTGGAGGTGAACACAATAACATGACAACATCCAATGCGTTATCTGTGCAACGAATGCTACCTTTGTGAAGCTTTATGTACTCTGTGGTAGGTTTGACAACATTATTACATTAGAGTTCAACCAATGCCTCTGTGACACATTCATTCATTTAAATGGGACATTATAAGATTTGAAATAGTGCCCGCTATATTTCCCATATGTGTTAGAAGGCACAAATGTACATCATTTAATGTGCAAATGAATCATAAATTAGCCCCATGTTGTGTTGCTCTTGAGATTACCGCGAGCAATGAAAGCACAAGTTACAAGGACTTTAATATAGCTGTATGCGACTGTGTGTGTTTACAAGCAGACTCTGGACCAGTAATTAATGTCTTAGTTGTCTTTCTTCAGGTGAAGCAGAACTCTCTGCGATCCCATATCGGCGTGGTTCCCCAGGACACTGTGCTTTTCAACGACACCATCCGGGATAACATTCGCTACGGCCGCATCTCCGCTAGTGACCAGGAGGTGGAGGAGGCTGCTCTAGCTGCTGACATACATGATAAAATCATGACCTTCCTTGATGGTAACCTATACATTAACCCTCCTGTGTTGTTCTTGAAGTTTAGAGGGTTTTTTTTTCACCATGTATAGGTCAAAGTTCAAAGTAATGTGATTAATATGAATCTCTTCAAATGGATGTCATGTAATTTGGTGTGTTGGAATGCCACCGATATACTATAAGATATCTGGTTTTACCACCTACCTGTATTTTTCTCTGGCAGGTTATGATACGCAGGTGGGTGAAAGAGGTCTGAAGCTGAGTGGAGGAGAGAAGCAAAGGGTGGCTATCGCCAGAACTATCCTCAAAGCACCACAGATCATCCTCCTGGATGAGGTGAGATTACAGAACAGAGTAATGATATCGGAGTGAACAAGCAGACAGAAACGGTCATGTCATTTATTGATTAACGTTGAATCTTAAGATTGCAGCTTTGGAGAATATTGTTTCCAAGGCCCTATTTGCATATTGCTAGTTATTAATTAGTTGCTGCTCAGCTTTTACTTAAATGAATGGGCTTTCGGACACATGTTGCAACTTGTTTCACTATTATTCCACAGTTACTGCTGTTCTTTCCGGGTTTTAACAAATAATGTCTGTCTGCAGGCCACATCTGCACTCGACACGCAGACAGAACGTAACATCCAGGCCTCATTGGCTAAAGTCTGTGCCAGTCGAACAACAGTTGTTGTGGCTCACAGGTAAGAGATGCATGTACTGTAGGTTTTTCCACTGAAAGGTTTTAGTTTTTTCAAGGTCCTCTTGTTTCATGAATTCTGTGGTTTTATCTAATGAGTTATGTGAATCTTTTTTTTTTATGTAAAAGGTTGTCCACCATAATCGGAGCAGACCAGATTCTGGTTATCAACGATGGCCGAATTGCTGAAGGAGGACGGTAAGTGTGCCTTATAGACCTATAATTCTGAATGTCGCACCATTCGTTACATCCCCTTTTTCACGCAAAGTCACGCCCTTTTTCTCCTTCCAAGACATGAGGAATTGCTGCGCAAGGGAGGCTTGTACGCAGACATGTGGCTGAAGCAACAGCAGACACATGACTCAGATTCCTCGTCAGACACAGAAACCAAAGATCGCAAGTCTGAGAAACTGCAGCCACCATCAACCTCCTCAGGGCACCATGGCCACTGAATGTATTTGTTGTTGTTGTTTTTCTAAAAGGAATTTTGAATCTTCTCCAAATTGTAAAAAGTTGATAGATGATTAAAACATGATAGAACACTCAGCAAGATGAAAATGTTATTTATTTTTTTGAATTTTTAAAGTGAATGCACGATGGCAAGTCATAAAGAAAAGGGAATGAAAAGAACTTGTTTCGAGGATATTATTATTGTTAGAAGCACTTCTGCTACATTTTGTAATAGTGTTTTTCTTTATTTTTCATGTTAAACACTGACTTTTGTTGTCTGTCTACTAAAAACAGACAGACATTTTCTTTTCCCAGTGAAACTTTAAATAATCTATGACCTAACATAAATTATTTAAAGATACAAAGTAGAGAGTTTCAAGAAATAAGAGCCTCAACACTCCATCTTGGGGCTAATGATTGTTTCTCACTGAATAATATCTCATGAATGACAATGGATGGGAAACAAACTATCAGGGATTATATTCGTCTTTGTTTTATTGTTTAAGTTTTTGGCTGTTGATTTCCAGAGATCTGCTGTTATTTAAAGTTATACTTTTTTTTTTTATTAAATGTGCAAGTCTATACTTTTGATCACTACGTGTAAAGGAGTGTGTTGCTCATCTGATCATTGTGTCTTATAAATTTTTACGGATTAATAAATACACAGAAACGGTATGGCAATAGTGGATTTTTTAAAAACTGTTTGACTGACTGATTTACGTATGAAGTTGTGAAGATATTAGTTAGATCTGTTGCTTTTGCTGCATTAAAAAGCCAAAATATTTGCCATGAAAAGGATATACCATAAAATTCAATATCAGATGCAGTAATAACACCCACCATTATTCTCAGTTGTTTGTTATATATATCTAACACACAAAAGGTATTGTTAATGACTATTACATTTTGTCTTGTACTTGAAAAATAAAGGTTTTGTTTTTTTCCAATGTGTTCCAGTCTGTAAAATCACAACATTACCAGTCCCAGGGAAGTTATGATCAAAATGATGTTACGTTAGTAGCATGCTTACAGTGTACCTACTGCTGTGTAACTGCTCTACAGCGCCCCCTCCCAGTCGCAGCATCTGTATCTGTCCGGAAATAGAAGCAAACAGCTGGAGGCTTCAGTCGTCACTGACTGGTCCCCGGTCAGGGCGTGTTGTTTGCTAGCTGAGCTCTGCTACGTTAGTCGGGCCGAGCGGACGCGATTTCAACATTCGGCAGACTAATGTTTGATCTGTAGTAAGATATGGATTTCGACGCATTATTTAACGAGCAGACATTTCACTTTTCGGACTTCCAGGAGTTCACGGTATGTTGTTGGGTTAAGACCACACGAGGCCAACAAAACTACGGAAGCCAACGCTAGGCGCGTTAGCTAAGTTAGCTAGCTGACGTTTAGCTCTGCTATTTAAGTTAACGTTGGGGCCCCTTGTCAGAATATTTTGACAGATTACATTACCTACCTATGACCTAGCCAGGTTACCTGCACGACTGCACGTTTAAATGGAAAATATAAATGGGGGGGTAAACATGTTTAGCATAAGTAACATTAGCTCATATAGCTGGTTAGCTGACGCTAGTAGTTAACTGTCATTTTTCGCTCACTCTCCGTTGACTAGCTACGGGCCTAGCTAGTAGTAGTATGGGAAACAGTTGCTGTGAACCATTAACAAATGTAGCGCTAGTTGAAGCATTTGCTTGTAACTGTTTACGAACAATTAGTGCTGAGCATATTGCTTTGTTTGCGGGGAGCGTTTTACGTTAAAGACGGTTGCTGCAAAAGATAGTTACTGCTTTTAAATATAGTTAACAACTGGCTAGTTCCCCAAAACTACAGCCAGGCAGCTAATGTCATTGTTTCTACAGTTTCTTCCTGGGCACCAGAGGTTGACTGAGCGAGTGAGAAAGCGCTTGTATTATGGCCTGGACAAAGACGTTGCTTTCGATGCCCTCTCTTGCCCGGTTACAGGTGAGTTAAATGTTAAGGTTTAACTCAGCAGCCTGCAAAGGACTGAGTACCTCACCAAGGCACCAAATACCGGATGTGCGAGGCTTTTTTCCTGTTTTGCTTTTTAAGTCAAATGTCAGGATAAAGGGGAATTTTGTGTTATATGAAACATTTCTGGGAGAACTTCAAAGTTGTACCCGTATGTAACTTGCATGTTGCACGCACCTGCTTACCACAACACCCCGTGCCTTTGAATCATACACTGCAGCACCTTGCAATGTGTAACTTAGAAACTTAAATCAGACTCTCCGCAATTACAGATATTGCCGTCGAAATCTTCCAGAGGTCTGCCCCAAGCCCAATACGAAAGCTTCAGAAGAAGTATGCTGCCCATGTTTCCAGGTTTGTACTGGGTTGTATGCAGGCATGCATGGGTTATACATTCTTAAAGGAGCTAAATGTCGCACTACCAGTCATACATCTAAAACAAATCTTATTTCTTGCTTCAGGGAGGCTTGCATCTCTCCGTGTGCCATGATGCTGGCTCTAGTTTACATAGAAAGGCTCCGACATAGAAACCCTGAATACCTACAGAAGATCTCCTCCTCTGACCTCTTCCTGATCTCCATGGTATGTGCGTTTGGTTCAAAAGTAATTCTAAATGTGCCGCACTGCTATTTCTAACATGTTACTGCTCATTTTAGAATGGAGTTTGATACTTTTGTTCCCAGGCTGTTGGGGCCTATACTGCTGTTTTCTGCTATTAATAAAGTGAGTACAATATTGCATTGACAAACCACTGATCTCTCAATTAGATGGTTGCCAGCAAGTACTTGTATGACGAAGGAGAGGAAGAAGAGGTTTTCAACGATGAGTGGGGAGCAGCTGGGAAGCTGGACGTCAAAACTGTCAATAGCCTGGAGATGAACTTCTTGAATGCCATTGTAAGTGTGTGTGTGTGTGTGTGCACTTGTGTGTGTGCGTGCGTGTGTGTGTGTGCTTGCATGCGTGTTTGGTTCAAGTTCTTTGTTCCAACCATTGTGTCTTATCTTCTAGGAGTGGAGCCTCTTCACAGAGCCAAATGACTTATTTGATATACTAGGTCAACTGGAAACCAGGTTAGTGTTCAGCTATGTACAACTTACACTACACTAAAGTACAGTGTCTGTAAGAAATATTCATCCCTAAAAATGGACATTAAGTTAACATCAAGACTCAAAAAAGCCCACACAAAGAAAGAAAGCATAGGGTGAACACTTTTTAGCAGCACTGCTGCAGCACAACTAGTGTTTCTGACTCTGGCCTCTGTATCTCCAGCATTGCAGAGCAGCAGGGGGTGAAGCGCGGCTGGTTCACCTACACTGACCTCTGTGTGCTGCTGGAACAATCCGCATGGAGCCAAGCCCTCACAGCCATCTACCAGCACTTTACCAAGGTGAGAAGGGGATTTGAGTTGAATGGAGCTGAGAAGATATTTGGCATGTTTAAGATATATTTTCTTTAAAATATCTTCTGGTTTTGTTCTCCATTTATAACTTAAGACCACACAAACATTGTATCAACAATAAAGTCAAATTCTATTAGGTATTAGAATTGATAACATATTAGGTTTGATCACCCAGTTTGAACTCGTTTTCTTTTCAGGTATCCTGTATGCTCGGCCTGGTCTATCTGACCAGTGTGGCTGGCCTTATTGCCACCAGCGCTGTGCTGCACCAGCTCAGTCTCTCCAGGAGCGGCCAGTCCCTGCTTCCACCTCCAGCTGAGATTAGCCCGGCCCACCTTCAGACCTCCAACCTGAACTCACAAGCTCCGTCTGCAGCCCAGCACCTCCCCTGTCTTGTTCTGGCCAACAAGAGTCTGAACCGTCACACCGGCGCACTTGGAATCGGCCAGCACCACACACAAAGTCCCCCATTGGCTTCCTCGCAGACATCAATATTGTGTCTCTGGGGCTCCCTCCTTGCCTCAGTGGGTCACATACATCCTGAGACTAATTCTGAGATGGAATCTCCCCAAACATGGTCTCCTGCATCCTTCTTCTGTCCTGGCTGTCTTGCATCCCTCCCTCCTCTTCAGTGCGGGCTTAGAAACACCTCAGCAGTCTTCAATCGTGGTCACCTTGGTGACCATCAGCGTCGCGCACCATGGCTGGCCCCCAGCCTCCTTGGAGGGGCGGAACCAAGTCTGAACTCTCGCCTGGGGATGTTTCCCCCTGTACAGCTGGGACCCTGCCATCCAAAGTCTATGTTGCCTGTCGACAAAGCCCAAGCTCTTCTCATGCCCGGCTAAAGACCGGCAAAGTCCCTTGCTGTCAACCCATAGTCATAGACTGGAAATGAAAATCCCATTGTTTTCATGATCCATAAACTGCTTCAAGTCAAGTTTTTGTTTCCTTTTCCAGATCTAGAATACAGGTACACAAGCGTAATTTGGCACTTTTCAGACAGGGTGAGAATTTGATAATGCAGCACTGGGTGGAAATTCACTTATAGTTCACTAATGCACAATACATTTGCCATCAGAAAAATGCAGTTAATGCTCTGCAACTTGTTTTAACTGCAGAGACATTCACAAGGTATTTGAAGATGGTGTGATACGTTTTTCTTGGCTGAAACCACGCTTGTTTTGCTACTCGCATTCATCATTGTTTTAAAGTTCAGATGTGTCAGATGGTTGATGCAGGGCCCGTGTGAGGCATGTGTTCTGAGTTGTTATATCACAGCTGTTATTTTGAAGCTGCTTGCTGGCAGGTTGATGAAGGTGTGTGGAGGTTTCATGGCATATCTGAAAGTTGGGTTTCACAGACGTTTATTCTTATTTTGTTTTAATGATGGGTCTCTGAGAAGAAAGGGCAATACCAGTTTACTTTGTTTGCTTAATTTAGGCATATCCATTTTTGCTTTGTGTTACCATATATTTTTCATTTATGCAGAATGAGCTTTACATCAGACATTGGTCATACACATGCAGCAAGCACTGATTTTGTACACCAGATAGTTTTTGTTACCATTTGTGAAACAAATTGTCTTGTCTTTGTAAATGTTCCCTTTTTATTCAGGCGAAAGCATCAAAGAAAGGAAACTTTAGTTTCCATACCTCATTTTAACCACACAGAAATCGAAAAACAGGGGAACTTAGAGGAACAACAAAAGTGTCTAATTTTCTTTTTACAGTCAACATTCGCTCAATACTATGTGGCAACAGGATGCCATTAAAGCCACTTTTCTGTGACAGGGTAATGTTTAGCCAAATTTAAGAGATTAACCAATATATTTCCCATTCTCTGTGGAGAGGAAGGTCTGTATTAAAAGGATGTTCTCCTGGGACTTAATGCAATTTATTGCTGGTGAACATTTTGAACATAAAACATGTTAGAGGCTAACGGCAGTGTTTCTCTGTTGATGCAGTCTGGAATTTGCACACCTGGCTCTATTTTCTTTGCTAGAGGACATCTCACTATCATTTATGCATTGTCATGGATCTGAAACACCAGAGGAAAATATTTACTGAATTGAATACTTTTATGTACACACTTACACGTGGTCCCCAGGACATTTACTTTGTAATTGAACCTTTGACAAATTGCTCTGAGCATCTGAATTTGATACACTTTGATGCACAAAGTCCTTTAATTTTGTACATGGTGTAAAATGCAAATATTGTACAAATCTGTAGAAAAAACAAGAGCTAATAATAAAGAATGCATTTTCTTTGTGACATTTGTTAGTTATCGTCTGTCAGCATAGTCTGAAGTCTGGACACACTACTGTCACAAGTTGACAGCCAACAATGCACTTTGTATGCTTGGACTCTATGTAGCCTTGACTTTTACCATTTAGACCAAGAGTTCATTCCATTTTATTTATAGGTGTATGTACATAGCAGGTGACACCGTATGCTCCATAGGGTCCTTAATAAATCACGTAAATCAGATTAAGGACTAATTCTGCGGCAAATAAATGTGATGCGAGATGGCAGTACGTGTTTTAACCGATTTGAGAATGCATTCTGAAAGCCATAGCATTCCTTCAAACACCCATGGAGGCAAGGTGATGTTGAGTGTGTTTTACAGATAAGGGAAGCAGATGTCTGCTTCTGACAGAATCTGGAGTGTCCCTCCTCTTGATCCTGTGCCAGCTCCTCTCACCCCTCCCCTGCGCCCCTCCCCAACACATACCACCTCACAGTACCAAATATAGACCCGACTGCTTTGTAGGAAAGGGTAACAAACCGAGCAGAGTCAGCTGCTTTGAAAACAACTTTTTCATGGACACACAACAGAATTATGGAGCCTCCCTCACAGGTGAAATGTTACTTCGGCATGAACATAAGTGTTTGTGGAAATCAGTAGCCCTGTGGATCTCAAACTATTTTGACAATGTCATGTGGAGAATGTTTTGCTTGCTGTGTTTTAGGTGTCATTCACAGAAAAGAAGCAGGAAATACAGAAGCCAGGTACGATTACGAAGTGTTTCGATCTGTCTCTGAATAATAAGCAGGGTTATGTGTACATATGCCAACGAATGTGTCCATGTCTATATCAGGTCTCTACTCAGGCAGTGCGATCAGCTGTTATAATGTGCGATTCCTCACAGAGGCTGATGCCACAGTCTACATGAATTTCATGAAAAGTCACCGCTGCTATGATGCCATTCCAACCAGCTGTAAACTGGTCATATTTGATACCACACTACAAGTAAGGCTGCGGCATTTCAGTGGGAACATTAACATTAAGACTAGTTCATATTATCTCCTACTGAAATACATAAAAGCTTGAATCATTAGCTGTATGTTTTGCCTGTAAATCCTCATTCTGTGTGAATTTGTCACTTCCAAAGGTGAAAAAGGCCTTTTATGCACTAGTGGCAAATGGCTTGAGGGCTGCGCCGTTATGGGACAGCAAGTTACAGAGATTTGTGGGTAAGTGATGGGATTAACAGCATAGCTGCAGTGAAGTGTCGGTCACTGAATTATAATAGCAATAAATCCTTTTCTCTCACAGGTATGCTGACTATTACTGATTTCATCAACATCCTCCATTGCTATTACAAATCCCCGATGGTGAGCATGAACACACAATAGCTTAAATCCATTTAAACTCAGTGTAGCTTCATTTTTGTGGAGTTATTTTTCCCACAATTTTAAGACAGGATGTCAGAAATTATTATTTGACACCAGGTGTTTTTATTATAAGCCACATATGGTCGTAAAGCAGTGTAATTTAAAGAGCACGGCTAGAATATTCAAGATATGAGCTGCTTCCATGCTGTGAAACTCCCACACTTGACGGAAGGTTTTGCCGAGTTGCAATATTTGATTTGACCCGTTCTTGATCTGTAATTATGGACTCGTCACTTGACATTGGGGTTTCCATCTAAAGGTTCAAATGTATGAGCTGGAGATCCACAAGATTGAGACATGGAGAGGTGATTCATTTCAAAGTAAATAACCCACATCGGTCAATGATGTTACGTCTGCCTACACATCTCTGTGGATGTGCATTTGAGCGCTCTCTCTTCCTCTGTCTAGACGTCTGCTTGCAGTCTTCCCATCACTTCCTCATTAGTATTTCTCCTGAGGCCAGGTGAGTGCACACAACACTCTCAGATGTAATTTCTGATACTATTTTAACTCTGTTTGCAATGCAGTCCACTGTTTATCCTGCCAGGCAGTAAATTCCTTCTACTCTTCCCTCTCAGCCTCTTTGATGCCATCTATTCCTTACTGAAATATAAGATCCACAGGCTGCCAGTCATCGACCCAGAGTCTGGAAATGTCTTGCACATTCTGACCCACAAAAGAATCCTCAAGTTCCTCCATATATTTGTGAGCAAGCGTTAACTCAGATGTTTTGCATGTGGTTTACTTTCACTTGGCCCTGACGTTTATGTTTGCCACGACCTCGCCATGAAAAAAGGACTCTGTGGTATCAATGTTCTTCTACTATGCTGTTTGGATGCTTTCAGGGGAAGAAGGTTCTCAAGCCTGCATTCATTCGCAGGCAGATCCAGGAGCTTGGGATTGGGACTTTCAGAAACATCGCCACTGTTCAGCAAACAGCAACACTTTACTACGCCCTCTCCATATTTGTGGAGAGGCGGGTGTCTGCGCTACCTGTGGTGGACGAGCAAGGTATGCTCTAAAAATTATACTTTTACATTACAAGGCAGTATCACAGATGTTACAGCATCCAACTATTTGTTTTCTCAGGCAAAGTGGTGGCACTCTACTCAAGGTTTGATGTGATTGTAAGTACTACAGAGAAACATGGTTAAATTCAAGATATGGAATGTCTGACATGTGCAGTTTCTGCTGACACCTGCTCAGACACCGGCGTGGCTGTGTTTGCTCCATGGCAGAATCTAGCAGCCCAGAAGACGTACAACAATCTGGACATGACTATGCAGGAGGCCATTCGCAGACGCATATGCTTTGTTGAGGGAGTAATCAAGTGCTATCCTTATGAAACGTTGGAAACCATCATGGACCGTATAGTCAATGCTGAGGTAGATATTTTCTTTGAAGGACTTTGGTCTCCTCAAGAGTGCATAAAATTCCCATCCAATCATGAGGTTGGAGAAATACAGATGAAAATTCTTAAAATGTTCCTGCTTATTCCAGGTCCATCGGCTGGTCCTAGTGGACAGTGCTAACGTGGTGAAGGGCATCATCTCGCTGTCTGACCTGCTGCAGGCCATGGTCTTAAGCCCTGCAGGTATTGATGCCCTTTTGTCCTAGCACTAGGGGACAGATCCACTTCCCTCCTGTACAGCCTGTGTAGGCTTGAGTCCTGGCCAGTGTACCCAGCCAGGTAGGCTCTGGAGTCCGTCCCACCTACAACAACTCTCCTCCCACCCTGTTGTCTGGTTACCAGCCTCCAGAGGCCTTGACTCCACATGTCAGCTTGTCATGTGTTTCTCAGCACAATAAAAGATCTTATCAGTCCAGCGTTGCGCAGAATGACTGAGTCTTGCACACAAACACACAGACGTGCATGTGCTCTCACTCCCCGGCTGCTCGACTGATGCTTTGCAAGCACGGATCGCCCATATTTAGTGAGGATACTCATGAAAGCTGCTGAGTGGAACAATAGTAGCTTTTGTTTATGTCTTTCAGGAATCCACTTGTGACTGAAGTGAGAGATCGCAAGAGGAAGAGGGATTCCCTGGGCGTGCTGCTGTTTACATTAACATGTCGTCCCTGGTGTGCTGTGTTTGATACTGCAATGAATTTATATAGGTCTCCAGCACAGAGTCCACATTGGTTGCATTCGATCAAATCGATCAATGCATGTATACGGTATATTTCTGTATTAAACATTTGTATCAAAACTTGCTGTTGTTGTGTCGTCTTTGTGGTCAGCGTACATTTCCTGGAGAAACGCATTAAGTGGGCTGTGGCGTGCTGTTATACACAAAATAAGGATAAAAATGAAACACGTGGAATATGGTCCTGTCAAAATGCATCCACTGTAGATGATCGGCAACAGTAGTCGCCATAGCGGAAGTAGTTTTAATGGAACATTTCATGCATGCATGCAGCAGCGTCTCTAACCACACGGTGGAATATCTGGGCCTTAACGCCTTTCTCTCTCTCTGTACAGTAAACAAGGAAACACGTGACTACATGGTTTGTCTCATCCGTGACGGGCCTTGTGATCCGCCCGCCCATCTGTGTCATTGCTACATCAAGCTGCCGGAAACGAGCGAGAATAAGGCCGGAAATTAACATTGTCTAAAATAATCTCGCCCGACATAAAAGCTCTCTGATCACATTCTAATGACATTGTATGTAATCATTATATTAGATATGGGGTTATCTGTAGAGTATTTGGTATTTTTAGTAACCTTCTGTTGTTTAATTAACCATGAATATATGCATATGCACGCTATAAATTAAGTTATCTCTTACCAAAACATCTTCACTTTCCCACTGTAATTTATTCTTTTTTTTAACTTAATTAATTTCCTCCACCATATAAATCTCCATTCATTACGTTCGCTTTGTGTACGTGCTGCCACCGGCGATCTGTTTTATTGTGAAAGTCACAACCGGAAGCTTTATTTTTATTTTTTTAAAGTCTGTCACACTTGACGCCGATGTTTCCATATACCCCGTGACACCCAAAACAAAAAAAACAAAAAAAAAAAAGAGTGGGGGAAACATGGCGAGCGAAGAGGAGGCCAGCAGACGCCCCTCGTTTACCTCGTCGCCGGTCGGCCTGGAGGCTCTGTTCCCTGCGGGGACGTGCGGGGACGCAAACCCGGAGCTCGTCCGCCTGCGGGAGCGTCTTCAGGGCTGGCTATCGCAGTACGAGCCCCTGCTGCTGTGGGCGCAGCGGCTGCTGGTGTGGGAGAGGCCGCTGTGCAGCGTCTGCGTCGCCCTGACACTCAACACGTTGTTCTGGTAACCGTCGCGTCCGTCGTTCAATCACGTTTTTCGCCCCTTCGTGGCGGCTCGACGCGGCGGCGGCGGCGCCGAGCACCGCTGGCTAGCCGGCCGGCTAACGTCGGCGAGGGTGTAGCGCGAGTGAATGTCAAGAGACGTTAGCTAATCCCACGTCTTTAGCCTGATGCTAACGCAGCGCCCACGCCAGTTTAAACTTAACTTCCAGCACGGAAAACGTGGCGCCGTGCGTCGAACTCTACCAGGGAGCACAACGCTGTATTCATATAACAATATAAATATATTTTGTGCCGCCGATCCTAATAAACGCCCGTGTGTCATGCCGAGTGGCCCCGGGCCTTGGTGGCCAGCTGTCAGTGACAGCCAGCGAACAGAGGTGCTGTGTTGTCCTGACATCGAATCCATGTTAATCATATTTGTGTGTGTGTGTGTGTGTGTGTTGAAAATGAGCCAATTTGCAGGCTGTACTGTGTCTCCGCAGGCTCCTGTCGTCCACCTCCCTGCGGCCCCTGTTCCTGCTGAGTGTGTCCCTGCTGGGACTCATGCTGCTGGAGCGATGGAAGCCCACGTTGCCCATCATCACCGGTGAGCACTGGCCTTTGTGTCGCTTCAATCTGGCCCCTCAGCCTTTGTCACTCGCTGCTGAGCCAATTAAAATGTACATTTGTGGAACACAGTACCGTCACTGGGTGGAGAAGCCTGCTGTCACCATCCCAGTGTTTACGCTGCGTGTGTGTGTCTCTGCGTAAGATGTATTGTAAAAGGCTTTTTATTCACTTTGCATCAGCAACCATCCTGGTAGCGGGTCTGGTTTCCGGCGGAGTCGTGATGCTATTAAAATAAGTCCCACAGGCACAAACAGTTAAAAAGTAAATTTGTGAAATGGTCTCTTCGCCTCTTGAGGCACTATGGTGTCATGGTGTCAAAAACCTGTCATTTGGAATGTTGTTTTTTTGGATGATCTGCTGCTAACTGTTTTTTCTCTCCTGCTGCAGTTCAACATGTAGAGGCTCACCCTGTGCAAAGGTGCGTTGTGTGTGTGTGTGTGTGTACACGATGAACAGATTACGTGTAATGTAGTTGTCTTTGTGACGCTGCTCTTGTGTCTTCGTGTCCTGTAGAAAATCCAAATAAGAGCATCTGTCTTGTCTTTACCTTTATGACATTTTCCTCGCAGGTCACACACTCTATTATCAGAACTATTTATAGGCTACTGGTCTAGTTCAGTCTGTTGTCTTTGTGTTCATCTGTCTCCCTGCGTCCGCTGTCATTACATGAACATGGAATCCTACACTACCTCCTTTCTGAAATCATGTAAATACTGCCCGAAGTACTCAAAAGTACAGATTTCCGTTCTTGTGTGTTGATTTTGTCATCCTGTGTTTGCTTGTGTGTGTGTGTGTGTGTGTATTCTTGTTTGCATGCAGTGAAACGATGAGTGTGGAGCAGCGTCTGCTCAGTATTCCTGAGCTCAGCCACCACCTGGCTGAGAGCTACCTGACCTGCTGCCTGTACCTGCAGGACACGCTGCAGTACAAACGACAGAACCACGGCAAGGTACGGCACTCTGACTCTGCCCCCGGTGAAGCACAAGGAGAGACATGTGCAGGAATTTAAACTTGTGAATTACACATGTGCAATGTAAAGTCAACATTGCTAACAATATTGCTGAACGCGTAAAAAATAACGTAGAGATGCTTGTGTTTAGGTCACCTGCAGGCTAAAAACATAATTGTAAATATGGGACTGGACAAAACCGTCTGATCTCAGCAAGTGCTGCAGTTGCGAGAACTCATCCAGACATCTTCTTTTATCGTACACAAACACACCACGCACCTGCACTCTTCTTCCACTTCCTCATCTTGTGCCCCTCGCAGCCTGATGGTGTAGCTGCCTAATTTCTCTTACTCTTCTGTTTCCCAGTTCTGTGTGATGATGTGCAGTGGCTGTTTTGTACTTGCCATCGTTGGACATTATGTACCAGGAATCATGATCTCCTACATTATAGGTGAGTCACCTCCTTCCTAATTGACATTTAAAAAAAAACAAAGCAACAGTTGGCCTAAGCCCTGGGTTCCCATTGGATTGTGTGCTTATCATGACAAACAGAGGGTGTGTGATAATGGGCTGTAATAGCAGTCAATGGAGTAATCATTTTCTTGTGGTTTTGCATTCCTTCTTAATGGATATTTACTAAACATCAAGAATCCTGTTGATGCAATAGGTCATGCTTGTATCTTAATATTTTGTAGCAAGTGGATAGTTTTCCATCAACTGTTTAAATGTATCCCCTCATACCTCATTCATAGATGACACAAAGTGATCCCCAGTACAAAATCTGCCTTTTCTTTGCATAAACTCTGTGCTCATTTGCAGCATCTTGCGTTGATACTTGAAGAATAAGGGCAGTATAAAGTTGTCATTGTTTTGTCTGTGCACGTGGTCAGTCCTGAGTGTGCTGTTGTGGCCACTGGTTGTGTACCACGAACTGATCCAGAGGATGTACACGGGCTTGGAGCCGATCCTGATGAAACTGGACTACAGCATGAAAGGAGATACCGAGCACCGCAAGCACGAAAAGAGGAGTGAGTGCGACTGTGTTACCTTGAGTATAGTATTAATACAGGAATTTAGCATGCGAGGAGGAAGCGTTGCACAAAGGAGCTTGAGTTTTGAATCGATGTAGATCACCTTTCTTTTCCCTCTTACTGATACCCAACCTCAGACACAAACTACTGCAAACACAGAAAGACTAGCCATTGTAACATCTCCTGTTACATAATTATGTAAATAGAGCAGTGTTGAATATCCATAAATTGTGATTATAAGTTCCTCAAGTTATATTTGTACCTTGGTCCCATATCTCCCAGTGTAACAGGAGGTTACACTTATTCTATTGCTCCGTCTACAGGAATGGCATAGGACAGAGTGTCTTTGAATCCGTTCATACAGTAATTTGTCGCTGATGTGCCATCATATAAAGTTCACGTGCGTTTCCTTCTGCAGGGGGACATTTTTAAAAATGTCTACGTGTGTTTTCAACAGAGGTGAAGAAGGAGGTGGAGGAGGGAGACGAGCCAAGAGCTGAAACGGAGAGTGAAAGCGAGGAGGAGCTGTCGTGTTTTGCCCCGACGGTATGGACATATACACCTGAAAGCTCATTACGTTACACTGCCACGTGGAGTAGACCTTTTATGAGGGCGTGCATAGAATGAGAGCATTAGACCAACAGAGGAAGTATGTGTTGTGCCAAGGTCAGCCTTGGCTTTAATGAATTTGAGTACTGTGGTGTAGTAAATGCTTTCAAGGAATATATTGCAAGTAGTACCACATTCCATTAGTGCACCTGCAGCTTGTACATGTACAGTGCTTCCATTGTGACGTGACTGACAAGTCTGGGGTAATGTCAGGTATTAAGTAATGCTATGTCTACGGAATGAATTAAGGCCTGCAGAGCACAATGTAAAATTGTACATGTAAACCATGTAAACGACTAATTTATCTGGCTGGTTTTCTGCTGTGATTCTCGGCACTTGAAGGTCACGTTCCCCAGCAGGGCGTTCATCCCTGCCGTTGCATGTGTAAATTCACATAATGCTGAACTCTGGATGCCAGAGTCTCACTTATATTCACCTTTTTATTGTTTTTTTTTTTTTAATGCTCCAATAAGAGCGATTTCCGAAAAAGGATGACGATACATTTGTGTTTTAGCGGTGACATAACACTGTGGTTGTGTTGGTCAGGTGGATGTGAAGACCACCGCTCTGGCGATGGCCATCACAGACTCAGAGTTGTCAGATGAGGAAGCATCCATTTTGGAGAGTGGAGGGTTCTCCGTGTCCAGAGCCACCACTCCTCAACTTACTGACGTCTCTGAAGGTAAATTATATCAATGTCACACCTCAGTTTATGCCTGTACAGAAGTCCTTTTTATTTATTTTTTTATTTTTTTGGTGCAGGAGGATGCTAGGGAGACAGGAGGAAATAAAACTATAGTGTTCTTATATTTAGTCATGTGTGTCTCAATGGAGGTTCTGCTGATGTATGATCATAATACAGATGGGTGTTTTTTCCTTTGTCATGCTTCACTGGTTCTGTGCGTCAGTGTTTTTTTTTTGTTTTTTTTTTCTTTTAACTGGGTAATTACAGGATTTGTGGCTCAAGGCTGCTTTCGAGTCAGCAGCGCAACATACAGTATATTTGTGAGTTATTGCTATTACCTCCTCATGCAATTTGCCCTCACCTCCCAGTGTATTCACCTTAATTTTTTCTGTCTTATTTTAAAACCAAAAACATCTCGACCTGTTTTGGCTCAGTTAGATTATTTTTTTCCTTTTTTGGCTGTCTCATCTCTACTACAGACCTGGACCAGCAGAGTTTACACAGTGACCCAGAGGAGTCCTACCTGCGCGATCTCCCCGAGTTCCCCTCAGTTGAGGAGTTCCCCTCCATCGAGCACAATCTGCTCCACTTTCCTCTGCGAGGCCCCGGCCAGGGTGACGCAGCCCAGGCTGGTGCTCAATCGGAGGCGGAACCGTTGAGCCCCGCCAGCCTCCTTATCCAGCACCTAGCCTCTCCGCTCCACTTTGTGAACACACACTTCAACGGACATGGACGACCACCTGGGGGTGAGGAAGGTATGTTGCCTGTGCCCGTTGCAGGGGAGGAAGCGGGGAGGCAGGAGGCACAGGAGAAGGAAGCTGCAGTGACCCAGGGTGCACAGCTGTCCTTGGAGGCTTTGAGCGAGGAGATAGTGAGCACAGCCATCTCCACTGTGGTGCAGAACACTCTGTCAGCCCTGCTGCGCTCCAGTGAGGCCAGCGAGGAGCCCACCCTGGCGGAGTTTCTTCCCACTGAAACCCCACCGGGCGCTCTGGAGACCTCCACCCAACCCACCGACACCACTTCTAACACTACAGTTACTACAATAGGGGCACTGGGGGCTGACGAGGACCTGGATGAGGCGATTACGAAAGAAAGCGGCGCCGGCGAGGAGATGCCTGACGACACACTAGTAGCGACCGAGGAAGAGGACTTTGAGCTTCTGGACCAAAGTGAACTGGAGCAGTTGGATGAGGGGCTGGACCTCAGCTCTGACAGACAGGTGGTAGGAGGAGCCTCGGGAGCTCCAGAGACACCTCCATCTCCTCAGCATCAACCGCAGTCATAGCTTCCCTGTTGCCTCCCCCGGGCCCCAAACTCCAACTGTTTTGTTTTTATTTCTACGTTAGAACTACATTATATCCATACATACTGCTATATACAAAACATGTATCAAAGAGTTTGGCATTTAATAAGGTTGGTTGGTGAGTGAGTGGCAGATTGTTGAGATTGCTCGGCGAGTTCTGCTTTCATAGCCTCTCATTGCAAGGGTCTGTTCAGCCTCTTGAGTTGTTTCTAGTCCAGGACCATCACATTGTTGGAATCATCAGCTGCTATCAGGTGGCATTCATAATGACAGCTTTGAGCTGGGCACTTAAATACCCAAACTATAACAGAAATCTATAATAAAGCATTTACAGTAGTTATTTTTGTTGTGGTGTCTACAGCCTGCTGCTGGCTTGATAGCATCATGGTCAGTGAGAGCAGGTTCAGGACAGAACAGGTTATAGAGACATTATTATTGTCAGGTGTTGCAAAGCATTTTAGATCTGGTTTTCATCTAGATTTGAATTAACGAGCAAATATCTTACTGCACAGAAGCAGATATATATCCAGATGGCGTTATGAAGAGTTGATGTTGGATTATATAACTATTAATATATGCTATAAATTATTTAATTTAACGTCCAGTCCATTAAATCTTATTGTTGAGCTGAGGGGGCGTTTAAAAGTAAATTTAATCCCTTCAGTTGCCCATTATTAATGTATGATAATTGTTTTAATGATTACACCAGAGACATCCAGGTTTAAAATGTAGTTGTGTATTCCCAGAGTCAGACTTGGTAAAACAATTGTATTGTCCTTCACTTTATCCTTTTGTTCAAGGTCTCCAAGGTTACAGTTTTGACAGCAGCATTCAGTAATTAGCTTTTCACTTGTTGCCTGGAAATGGAAACTTAATCTTTGACATTGTTGGATGTTGACAGGTAGTAGATCTTTGATGTGGCTAAAAGAAATGTTCCTGAATTTCCTCTCTGTAATTGATGCCTCATTTTTATTCATATTTGTGAATAGAATTTAATTTCATACATCCATATGTAATTGATCCATATGTGACTGAATTTATTCATGATCCACAACTTTACTGAAAGACACAGCGTCTTGTGAGATAGGCCCGTCTATACTCAACTATTTGTACATGTATAGTCATCACTGGGACATGTATATCTACCAAATAACCTCCTCTGTGCCACGACAAGTCCATGCATGCCATGCTTCATGCATGTATTTACCACGATCAATATTTGAGGGCAATTTTCAAAAGAGTGTTACTTTTACTCGAGCAGTTTTCTTTCCTGGTTTTGAAGGTACCTTGTTGTTCAATTACACATTATGTATCTGGCTGTTTCTGGGAATTTGTGGGAAATGTTTCACATGACAAAAAAAAAATTAGCACTTGTCAACTGTATAAAGAGGCCAGTTTTGCTTTTGTAAACCACTCAGCATCCAAAACTCAGGGGTGGGATGTACAAATTGAATATAGCATTACAGAATATGTGTCCATTTCCCAACTTGTTGTAGTGCATTGTATTTGTACTAACCTTTTTTTTGTTTCTTCAATCAATGCCTCCTTGTGTATAGTGTAGAAATGCTTAAAAAAAGAATATGTATATTCTGCATGTAAAAACAGCACTCTGTTCAAGTTCTCCTTGTCAGCTGACAAAGTACTGCACAATTTGTGAGGGAAAAAAACTATTTGAATGTTTCAGGTTAAAAGAGCCCATTAAATTCAGTTTGTTTAATATTTAATAACCAATGAGGGGACTACAAGTTTCGATGTGTCCTCATTTTTAAGACTACCCAACTGTAATTGGAAATGGGTGGCAAGTGATAACATCAGATCTAGAGAAGGATATTAATAGACTAGTTTGTGTATGGTAGTAGTGTGTGATTTGCTTCAAATATTGCTCCTTGAACTATAAAAAAAAGGCACTTACTGAATTGTACAATTTTAAAAAAAGGAATATATTTTCTAATTTCTCCTTTTTCCATAAAGTACTCAGTTTGATCTTTTACATCTAAAAAAATAACGGATATGGATGAGTCTCATGAAGTGGAAAAGATTTGTCATTAAACTGGTCAAATAAAACTGCAACTTCACATGTGAAAGTAAGAGAATAAAAGAACAAACTGAAACAAATTTAAGTTGTGTCACTGCAATTTATCTGGATTTTGTCCTTTGATCATTTTCACCAACTTTTAGTCTGTGTTGTCAGTATCCAAGTGATCCAAGTTTATTTTCCTGAGGAAAAAAAAATAGTATAGTTAGTACCCTTTTTTTTTTTTTTTTTTAGAAGCATTTTTAAAAACACAACAGATTATAGTTATGAAAACATGTGTTGTACAACTTCCCTCTTTCCTTTTGTCACTGGACATACCTGCCTGAGTTCACTTGCAGAAAGCTGAAGTCTCTGCTTCAACTTGTCTCCAACGGTCACATCAAACAGCGCGGCCCACTGACCGCCTGTGAAGGTTACTGGAACCGAGAGGACGATGCCATCTGGCAGATTGTAGTAGCCTACAAGTAGCCAAAACAATCACATTTCAACACTTCGGTCACAATCAGAACTAAAATATGGACCCGTAATTTGAAATGTCTCATAAAACTTAACCTTCATCCCCTAATCAATGTTTGTCACACATTGTGCTTGGCTGTGTCTTCACCTGGGCAATATACACCCATAGAGAAGACCTCATCTGAACTGCAAGTGCCATTCCAAGCCTTTAGGACAGTGAGGGCCCCATTGGCGGCTGACATGGCAGCTGCTCGGCAGGCCTTTGAAGCCACAGCCGCACGCTGGCAACGCACCAAATCTTGAAGGTCTTGTTCCAACCATTTCCTGGAAGAGAGGAGAATATCATTGGCTTTTTGGCATATCCCAGCACAGGATGGTTTTGATAAGGGCGGTCAGATATATTGTGCAATCACCACTGGCTCAGACTTTAATCACTGTATTTTGGTAGGCGGTTTTGCAATTTGACGGTAGACGAGCACCAAATCTTATACTGTGTTTGTTTAGCCTGCCAAAGTGCCAGATGGGTGGAGTTTATGAAATGAGATAAGCCACTAACGTAGTGTTTCAAGCACTCTAAGAAATAATCACCTGTACTTTTGAACCGGGAGATTGAAGAGGTACTTGTGGCAGAGGTATCCTGTTGGTTAGTGTAACAAACCTTTCATGCAGAATCTTTTGGACTGGTTGGGAAAAGAAAGCTGGTCCTTTGATTGCCCCATCATAGTTGAAAACCTTCGCCCTCTGCAGGTCAATGTAGAAACTACCACTGATGTTTCCCCACACAATGACATTTGTAACATCTAGAGCAGAAGATGGAGAGATTGGGAATTTTGCTTCAAAGTGACCAAGTGCAATGGGAATAGACCGTAGGTACATGTGACTCAGGTTTCTCCAAACCGAGGGAGAGGATTTACGGAAGCTACCTGAAGTCTTCACTTTCAGCTTCTTTGCAACAATGGCCCTGGCTTCATTCTCCAGCTGAGTTGCCACGGTGGCAAATTGGTGGTTGTCAATTGAGTGTGCGTTGTCCAAAAGAAGTGAGCATCTCAGGTTGACGAAAGAGTCACCAGACACAATCACCTTCACGTCCTTGTGGGCCCTTGTGTCAATCAGTTGCCCGTACTCCCTGTACCTGTCTGAAATTCCCTCGACCTTTTTCTTCTTCTTTTCCTCCTCGTTCTCACTCTCTGTATCACTGTCACCAGACCACCACTCGTCCAGCAGTAGAATGACATCCGCTTCTTGGAAGGCCTGTTCCAGATCTGTGTGAATGGTCACCTGTGAATAAATGTAGTTAGATGGGTTTTTTTCCCCCTGTCTAATGAAAGATTCCTAAAAATACTAGGCCTATACTTGATGGAGCAGATGGAGTGCCAGGTCCTCCGTCTCCATCCTCAGCCCCTGCAGCTGCTCCTCGTTCCCCTCCAGGTCCAGTAGGTGGAGGCTGATTGCAGAGGCGTGTGGGAACACCTCAGCAGAGAGCAGATTGGGAATCAGGAAGTGGCAGGTAGGGCTGAGGGCACTGGAAAGGTTTGGATAATGCATTTAACACTTGAAACATTTCCACAAATTCCTCGGGGGGGGGGGGGGGCATTGTCAGACTAACCCACCTGCTGATCCACATGTGAAGGGGTTTGATAAGACCGACACGATGCTGCTCCTCTGCAGTGAGGTCCATCCTGGTCTGCAGGTTCTCTGCTGCAACACTCAGCATTATGTCTGTAGGCATGTCTGATGTGATGCTGTAGTAGTCCTGCGCAAACACTGATTGAAGAAATTGGCGGATTTGGAAGTGATATTAATTAGGAAAACCTCACCTATGCCTACCTGACAGTGCTCTAGGAAGTCACTGAAGCCCCCCAAGAGCATCCCTTTCCCCCCTTGGCCCACCAGTTCCCTCCAAACCACAGGGGACTGCTCGTGTTTCCAGCCATTTCTTTTGCAGGTGTCCTCCAGCCATTCCTGCCGGAGACCGGCCAGAGGTCAAATAGAGGCGACAAATAAGTAACACGAGGGAACATAGCAAGTATTTGAAAATTAAAATAAATCATTTTAATACACGAACATGACCTTCCATTCATCTGGGAGTATGGATATCTTGTGGATGCTGAAGCTGGGCAGAGATCGCTGCAGGCCGTCTGCTAATAGTTCCGCTTTGGCGTAATGGGGGCAGTCGGTTCTGCCTGCAGAGGTTAAAACGGTAGACATCAGAAATATGCGACATCTTGACGTAAACGCAAAAACATAACAAATAAAAAAAGTAAGGTCAAGCTTCACCAGCGAGCACAAATTTTGCCATTCTATCCGGGCGGCTTTGGTTGCTAGGAAACGGAATGCTGCGCTTGTTTGAGTCCCGAGTAGGAAACGACACAAACGCAAAACATTCCGGACGCGTTACGATGACTGTGACGCCTGTGATTTAATAAAGTCACACGTTGGTTTTATTAGCCATAATAAATATTGCACTTGACACATATTTGTATTCGCAATAAACACTGTGTGTTGTATTTTGCCAGGACGTGGCGTAACACAGTTGCCCGGGGGACCTAATATGGCAGCGCACACGGCAGGAAGCAGCGTGTGCGAATGCTAACTAACGTCGGACGGTCTTATGTTTTTCAGTGTAACGTAGCTCCGTGTCTCTTCGCTAAAAGCAACGTTTTCTGTCAAGTGGTCCAGCAGGTGCCTTGGTTTTAATTGTTCGTTCCCACAGTCGGAAGTAATAACGGTAGGGGTCATCACGTAGCTAGCTAGCCTCAGCTAATGTGAGCTAGCCAGCGGTTTGACAAGTTGGAGGAGGAGGTCTGTTGACCTTGTTGGCATCATTTGCGCCAACTACTTGCGTGATTTAACATTCTGTGGGGCTAAGAATGTAAAGCGAAACACTCGGGTTCCAGGTAACCTACCGCCAATTGAATAGTTGCCATTATTTTGATTCCATCTACACAATTTGGTAAATCCCGGACGTTTTTGCTTCACCGGGGGGGGGAGTGTCTCATTTCCATTCTTACCCTTTTTGCGTCCCCTAAGTTGTTAGAATAATGTCTGTCTGGATGACAGCGGAGCTCATGAGATGGGGCCTGCGCGTTTGCAGCCGCAGGTCTCTATGGCAACAGCGCAGTTTTCCGGTGACAACGTCGATCAAAGACGCGTCTCTTCCTGGTCAACAGTTGGCACACATTTGGGGCACAAGGCAACACCAGACATGCCTGGCAGGGAGTCTTGTCCCTTCAGTGAGGTGTTACTCACAGGATAGGGTTCACGATGAGGACTTGGAAGAGAAGGAGCGCGTCTCCTCTACGCTAACAGAGATGCAATCTGATGAGTTGGCCTCAAGGCAGAAACAGAGGGGCTCCCCTTTCATGGACCACCTGCAGCACTGTGGCTCCCCGTCAGACGTGTTAGACCTCACCTGCCAGTACTCGCCCACAACTCGGCAGGTCAGCAACTGCCTGAACCACATGTGGTCCACCACTAAGAAGATGTCGGATGAGCAGCGGCGCTATGAGCTGCGGCTGATGTTTGAACATGCTGCCTTTGACAGACTACTGCAAAATGCCATGAAGAGTGTGGGACACATGCGCAGCCTGGACGTGGGTTATTCCCTCTTGAGTATGGTCAAACTGGGTGTGCCCCAACGTAGCCGTGTGGTCCAGACTTTCCTCCGAACCTGCCAGGTGGGCGGTGAAACATTGTCAGCCGGCAGGCAAACACGTTTTCATATTTATAATATTTTTGCTATGTCATTTATCCAAATACGCTCTATTGTCCACTAACAGGAGAAACTGAATGACTTTGATGAGAGGGGCCTGTCCATCTTGGCCTCCTGTTTGGAACATATGGAGGGCAGCCCCAACATCTGTGCCCTTAAGGAGGGCATGAGGTCAGGATTATCAAATAATGCACGTGGCTTCGCCAAAAATGCAAGCGTCAGTATTTTAGAATTCACATTGATGCTTATTGTGGTTATGTCCTAGGCTGGTAGTTGAGGCGCGTCTTCCCGGGATCAAGAACGTAGTACCTCTCCAGACCATGATGCGTCTGCTGGGGAAAGATGCCCCACTGGACCTCAAACAGAAAATAGAGGTTGGTTTATGAGTCTTGATTGTAACATTGTGCAGCTTTATGATTGCCAACTTGTGTGCAACTATGTCCTTGACTGCTCAACATTCTCGCCACACTTTACAGTTTGTACGTTGTCTAATTGGTGCAGAATTTAATGCTTTTCATTTGTATTGATTATATTCCGACTGTTCGAAAACAGAGTGATAACATATTGTCTTTGCGTCTGTCCCGTTATTGCCCCTGAGCAAAGTGACTGTACTTGTTACCTGTAGCTGAATCCATTCCACATTGACACTCCTTTTGTACACTGCTTCCTCCAGCGAAAGGCTTTGTCAATGACAGACCAGTTCAGCCTTCCCAACACCCAGCATATGATCGCCACTATGGCCACAATGGGCTTCTACTCGAAACCACTGCTGGATGTCTGCAGTAAGAGGATCAGAGGTAAAACCAGCAAAATTGAATTGTTAAATACTTGGAATTGTAGTCTAATTTCAAGGAAATAAATGGATTTCATGAGGGATAATGACACGGTGAAAATCATCATCCTTTTAAATTCAAATATTTTGCAGAGTTGTCTGAAATATTTTATGTAAAGACTTAGTTTTGATGTTTTTTCCCCCACATCTGTCCTCTGCGATAGAAAACCTCCATGGAATCCCCTTCAACAGATTGTTTACACTGCTACAGTCCTGTAGGGAGCTGCACTACAGAGACTTGGAGCTGCTCACTGACATTTCTGACTACATCGCGTCTGTGATAGACATATGGACCAACAAACAGGTGCTGCAATAGACAACTGTTTTCTAACTCCTTTTGTGAAATGTTAAATAGTCTTAATGCTAGAGACAGTTTAGCAAGCTAATGTCTTTTTCCTTGTCTTTGTTCAGTTGGTCCTCTTCCTGTCTGTCATGGAGAATCTCCTCTTCTGTCCCGCTGCCCTAATGGAGGCATTTGCTGAGAAGGTGATCGCCAATCCAGACGCTCTGACACTTCAAGACCTCCTCTGTGTCCTCAAGGTGTACTCCTCTCTTAACTATGACTTGCAGCACCAAAGACAACAGTAGGTCACTGTCATGTCTCCATCTTTCAAATGTAAATCAGGCCCAGACACAGGACCTTCATGCACATGTTTGTGTACAGCTAACTCAATATAGATGTCATCCATTGTTTTTAAGCCTACTGTTACTTATGTTTAACTGTCTTCAAGCAGTAGATTTTTCACATCTTCCATGACTATAGGTTTTCAGGCTTGATGTCTTTGTCCTCTTGCTGTTCCAGGTTTTTGGATAGTCTCTGCCAGGCTTTGGACTCCTATCTGCCCAAGATGACCGGGTCTGAGTTGTTAAGGACTGTATACTGTCTGTGTCTACTGGGACACTTCCCCACTGCACTACTGGAGCAACTCCTGCAAGGCAGGACACTGGAGCAGCTGAACACTACAGGTAAGACAGTCACTCATACATGCACAGGCTGTCCAGTCTAGTCTGTTTTTCTCTGCCATGTGACTTCTTATTCTCCTCTTTTCCCCTCTCCCTTCTTTGTCTGCCACTTCTCTTTATCTTTTATTTCCCTCTCACTTGGATTTGTGTATTTCATCCACCTGAATTTCCTCTATTTCTCTTTAGCACCCAGCTTTCTAAAGAGCCAGGAGAGAATGTTTCAGACAGTGAACTCTTGCCTCCGTCTTGACCGTCCTCCGCTCCCTCGGCCCCTCACTGTCCCCCCATGTCTCCTGGGAGACCCCGCCCCCAGCAGTCCATCAGTCAACCTGTGGCTCTCGCAGGGCCTGCGGAGTGTGTTGGGGGACCAGGCAGACACAATGCTACAGGAAATGGTCGTGGTGGAGGACTTCTACCTTATAGGTAAAGACAGTTGGACCCACAATCGTTTTCTGTTGTCGTTATAGAATTTATGATTAGCCTAATATCAGTTCATTGTGTCTGCAGTTTGCTCTTTAACTTCCAAGAAAAGGGCTACAGATTACAATTTCAGCTAGTTTTTAAACTGTGATGCAAACAAGCACCTGTGTTTGTGTGTGTTGACTCAGATGGTGTGATAACCAAACCTCTGCCAAACCAAACGTCTGTGACTGAAGCGAGTCGTTCTGCAGGAGGAGAGTGTTCTCCAGCAGAGAGCATTCAAAGGTAAGACTTCAGCATCAGTCTGCAGCCGATAACATCAGCAGACTCAGTCTTGAGCAAACCTGCAGTGGTATTTTACTTGCACTTTTTTTCCGTTTAATGTGCTTATTTCATGTTTGATGACATGAGAGCAAGTGGAGGGGATGTTTGGCATTTCTGTTTAGACAGTGTCGGGCATTGACGCACAGCGCGATGGCATTTATCAAACACCTGATTCCACAACTTTGCATGCAACAAAGTGCACATAGTCTGCATTTTGACCTAGTGGGAATATGCGCGCACATTCAGGCCAAAGAGGGCAAGTGCTAAGCCGAAATTGAGCAGATCACAAACTAAACATGTCCACATAATTTTTACACCCATAAATAAGTAAATATTTGGCTGTTTATTTCAAACTTTATTTTGAATTCATTTAAAGGTTTGAGAAAATCAAGTATAACTTTCAGTCCCGCGCTTTTACTGAGCAACAAGGTTGTGAACAACTTTAGACATGGTTGAAAATTCTGTGTTTAAGTAATGTTTGGATATAACTTTGCATTTAGTGTTCGGTGCACATCATGTACTTTTGTTCAACTCTACACAGGGAGTCTCCTAAGTAGTGAATTAATTTAATCTAGTTTAGATTGTATCTCTCTTACTCCATCTTTCTCACTACTGAACAGTACACAGATATTTTGACAGGATTTTGTAAGTTGTTGTGTTTTAAATCAGTCATTCAGTGCTTTAACAAAATAGATTTCTATTGAGCCTGCTGGTGCTTTTTACCCGCCCAAATTCAACCAAATGGTTCTGATGATGCACGATGTACTGGAAAAAACAGTAGAAATACATTTAAAACGATACATGATATTTGTATTGCGCAATGCCTGTCCTGAACTTCTATCATTATGCATAAAGAAGTAGAATTTAAACATATTTTAAAGGTTAATTAAAATACAGTGCCATTACTGACAAAAAACAAAAAAAGCTAAACTATAGTAACCCTACTGAGTAAAGATCCGTAGTTGAGTACAATGTGCTCCGAGCACAGCATTGTATCAGAAAACCACAACTTGCTCTCTTATTTTCAGGTTTCACATTTTCACATCACAATGATGTTCTTACAATCTAATCTCCACTTTCATCCATGTCATACCTGTACCTACATTCAAATGTTGACCTTTTTAATGCTGAGAAACCCTTCTCTTGATATCCTAGAACTGCAGTAATTTGCACACCGCTCTCTGGTTTTTGCTACGGTACGTCCAATCCCCGCGGCCCGCTGGCTGTGAAGACTCGCCATCTAAAGATCCTGGGATATGACCCCGTCTTGGTGAGACTCAGAGATGATCAAGTTTGCGTTCTTCTTTTTCTATGTACCCAGTAGTTGCTGACACTTTACAAAGTGTTGTAATAATATATCTATATTTAAAAAAGTTTTTCCCATATGCTAAAGTTGTTTAAAATACTTATATCTGGAAGGGGTAAAAAAAAAAAAAAATCCTTCAGCCACATGTTGTTTTCAGATATGAGCATTAACAATTTCCTCAGAGCCTTGGTATATATCTTTAGACATTCTGTTCCTCCATGACAGTAGCTCACTGAAATTTGCTAAAATTCTTCCTCAAACCGCTAATTATAATCCTGCGAATGAAAGAAGTGTCCGTGTTGAGTGCATCTCGAGAGATTTCCTTGATTCTGTTCTCCAGGTAACGGAGCAGGAGCTGCAGTCTGTGTCTGAGGAAAAGAGGATAGAGTTTCTCAGGGGACTGATTTTTCCAGAACACCGCAGACCAGACACACAACCTGAAATGGAGCAACTGGGATCTTGAGGACAGACGTCAGCCAAGAGCCGTGCGTGGTTCAGTAGTCTCAGCCTGTGCAATCAACATGAACACAGATTTTGTTGCTTAAAGCTTTGTAAACAACTACAAATGAATAAAAGTATTAAATCATTTAAATAGATTTGGTTCCTGGAGAAATTGAGCTTAAAACCAGTTGTGGTACGCATGAAGGGCCATTTATCTTTCTGTGAAAATACTCGTTTGGGTTTTTTTGCATTTACAGTGCAAATATTTTTTGAAAGAAAGAAAGAAATGCAGATCACATGGCGTGAGCGTGGGAATAAATGAAAAGTAGTTGAATCAGTTGTTTCTGAAAGATTTAAAAAGCCACACCCCTGATGAAAGCAAAAGGCTGGAATATTCAAGCAACCTACACTATCATGCAGTAAAACCTTTTATTGTAAGCGTTTGCTTTTAATCATTGTTAATCATCAGTCCCAAAATGTCACAAAAAACTAACAGATACTATGTTAATCTTGCTGATGCTTGTGGTAGTTGATGAGTAAGACCTTGCTGCTGAATGAAACCAATAAAACCGCTGTGCGCTTGCAATAACTATACAGAAACTGCAAGGTGAGCAAGGTAACGCTCCCTTTGAAGCAGCCACATCTGCAGAAAGCAGAAGCGAGGAAAAAAGTAGAGGGAGAAAGACAGGAAACGGTGCAGGTTGTTATTGTTTGACGTGTGCCCTCTCCCTGTCGTATATCTGGTTCTCACCAACCTCTGTGATGTTAACTCTCCGAGAACACATTCTGATTTCTTAGAAATAAGCGCGCATACTGGTACATGTGGTGTTAATCAGTCACTTGATATTTCGATCTTTGACACCATCGTTTGTAGGGGCCTGTAACAGCTTGCGTTTGTTCATTTTTGAAGTTGTGGTCACACTGATCCACGTGATGTCGCCCAGATTTACAAACTGAAGGAACCCCTTTGAATGTGGTTAAATCCCCTCATAACAGACACCACCTTCTGTTTCGACCACAGAGATAGGGGGTTCAAGCTACAGATCTGTGTGCACGGAGACAGTGAGTGAACGAAACAGGAAGCAAGCAAAACCAAAATGTTATTTATTGTTTTTATTGTTTTATACAGCCACAACTGTAAAAAAAAAAAAAAAAAGAACTGCTACTTTTGCTATGCATACACAAAACAACTACTACTACTGACAACAAAACAAAACCTCACAATAATGTTCTTCTCAGTCAAGCTGCTACAAGGACACATCTAAGCTAAAGGGGATAGCTGTGCAAATGCTCAGATGATGCACGGGTAATCAGAAGTGCCGTGGTAGTATAGGGTTTTGAACCCCTCTTTTCTTCTTGCAGTCCCTGGGTACTCTGGGTTTGGTGTTCATGTAGTCGCTCTGGTTATCCGTCCTCCTCAACTTGACCTGTGAGACACGAGAAGGCCGTTGAGCAGCAGCATTATGCGTGTGAAGGTTCATGATGTATCAAACAGAATGATGCAGGTAAGGGCCGATCTTAAGACAAATGATCCCTAGGCCTTGTGAATAACCGGGGCTTGAGTTTGCATAAAACATCAATTAAGTAACTTGGTAAGAAACAACAGGTTCAGTCTGGCCTTCATTTTTATTTTTTGACTTTTTCTTGAAGTGGGCATGTTTGCACATAAACTCTCTGGACATGAAGACTTTTATAATAAAGTGTTTGATCATAAAAACTGGGGTTGCTATGTGTTATTTTATTCTAACTTAAGTGAAATCGGTTACTAATACACAAAGAAATGATGGAACAATTTGCGTGGTTCTCTGGATTTTGTGTAGCTTTCATTTCATCGTTTAAAAGTTACACATGGTGGGATTTATAAAGGCTGATGCCGGCTTTTTGTAGATTGATGAATAAAATACATGCATGGTTGAATACAACAATTTCCCCAAACAGAATTCAACTCAGCGATGTGAAAGCTCTTTGAGAACAGTTGTTGGGCCATACAATGGATTTTGAATTAATTAAAAACAAAAATGAAGCCCAGAATGACCCTTTAATATTATACGTGGTTCTATAGGTGAGTTTCAAACTCTTTTTACACATCTGGTGTTAGTTTGTACATGTGTCTGAGGACACGCTCACCCAGTTGACTGAGGCGATGGTGGTGACCGTTACGCTGTAGATGCTGAGAAGAATCACCAGAATCCAAATCCAGTGAAATCCACAGTTTTGATCTCCACCTGTTGCAGGATTTTTGCCTTCGCTTTTGCATTGGTGTCCTGGAAGAAAACACATTCAGGAAGTATTCAGTGCACTGGTCTATATGGACACAAAAGTATAGATAGAAAACCTCCGCACCTCCTTGGAATATTTACCTTCTACAAGTACTAGGATCCTTGAAGTACTTGTTTTTTTTTTAAGGGGAGGAGGGAACGTGATCTTGCCCTCACATCTATAGATACCATGGTGACTGGAATTCACTGCAGTGAGCCTGAAACTGACCGATTTATTTCCTTTGTCTTGCAGTTGCACATCCACCCGGGTGTATGGTTGTTTACAGTTTAATTTGTTGTTTTCAAACCTGCATGTATAGTTTTTAATCAGTTCTTGGTCCTTGAAAAGGTTAAATGTCACGTCTTTTTCTTCGCTGGTCAACTCTGGGCAGGGCACAGTCACACTGGCTCCGGTAGGTACGCAGAGAGTTTTCAGTTGCTCTGGAGAGAAAAACGTGTGATTTTATTCTGATTTCCAATTATGGGTGTCACTTACACGCACAGTATATTATAAGATCTCTGATTCATGACTGAAGGCTTGCAAAAATACTGCCAATGTGACTTAAGGACACGTTGAAACTTTGAAATAGGAATACAGTGTGAAAAAACAGTAAGCTAGAGCAGCTCAGCAGTGTGTTTGCTGTTGCAGCAATGCCCGTGTCTTTGTCTGTAACCGACACCAGTCACCTTTTCAAAGGAAATGGCTTCTTACAGCTACAACTCCTGCAAAGATTGATTCAATTGCATTTATTTCCCCCTGACTGAAAATCAAGCTTTGAAACTCATCATTTCACAGCAACTCCGCCCCCACATGGAATTTATTCTATAACAGCACATTTAGCTCTTTTAGCCAGCCTCACATTTGAGATGAAAAACATTTAGTATGTAAGTGGCACACTTGAGTCAGCCGCTGACTGACTCGGCTGACTCAAGTGTGCTTCTCACAAGGCTGTGGTTTATGTAACATACTATAGTGCCATTTGTCGCATGGATTAGCGTTGAAATTAGCACCTTCGGCACTCTATGTAAACAGCAATTATCCTAGAGTGGAGGCAAAACTTTATTGTGATGTTCATCTTTTGACTCTGGTACATGCTGTTTCACATTACCATGGTCACTCAACCCACAGATACACGTATTCAGCCAGCGTTAGGGGACTTTAACGGCCATCGTAGGTATTAATCAACAGATAAACAGCCAATAACTGAGCATTTACTCACTACAATCTGAAGAGGAACACATTCCTGTTCCTTATGACGCTATTTTCCACATTTTATGTGCCTAAGCTCCCCCATTTGGAACGTTATCACTCGATTTAATGGGCATTATCCGTGGTTATACCACTGCTGCAATTTTACAGTCAACCCCTTTAAATACATTGATGCTCTGCACAACTGTGCTACTTATGAGGGTGCTGCTAACCTCAGAGTTTACAAATGAAACCCACTGTCCCACTACCCCACTGTAAACACATATGCACAGTAGCGTGTGTACTTATTCAAATGAATACTAATTCCTACACAATTACTATTTTTCTTAGGGATAACTGCTACCTGAATACTAATCGCTACGAGGATATGAATGAGATTAAGTTTACAACTTACCGTTGCAGGCGCAGGTGCTTTGAGGCTGAGCAGCATGAGATAATCTGTAGCCCACGAGGATCATGAACACCCAGCAAGCTCTCATCTTGTCCCTTCGCACCCAGAGTTTGAACTGGCCTCCAGCAGAATTATGTCCTCGAGCCCTTCCCTCATCACCTGTGCTAAAACTTCAAGCTCCCTTCAACAAACTACGTTTACCTGTATGCTGCAGGGAAATCTGATCTGGCAATGTGATATAATCAACCCTAGTTCCATGCACGCGTTCCTTCGACTGCAATGCATTATATTTTCATTCTGCCTGTGATTGAAGCACTCCCACGGTGCTGCAGTGACTGAGGCTCACACATCTTCTCTTGAGGGAAAACATCCTGTGGCAGAAACGCCTCCTCCTCTGAAGTTTCCGCTATCTCCTAGAGTTTGTGACCTTTGGTGCCTTTAGTGGGTCAAAGCTGTTATAAAGATTATTCGACTCAAGTCCGGAGTTCAATCAATAAGCAGGCATTTATTTCTCTTGCAAGAGGGAGCAATGTTACAGGTGTAGTCAAACAACCTGAATATGAGGACGTTTCCTTCTGCCTTTATGCACAGTTCCAAAGAAGCTACACAGTAGAGCATCTTCCTCTTTCTGCTAAGCTTCAATTCCACTATGGCATACAGACTATCTTCCTCTTTAGTTCATGTTTTATGACAGACGTGACACTAACTGTCTAGATAGCAATAAAATGTCAAAGCACAAACACTTTCTTTCTATGCACTAGGTTAAAAAAATTAGAAGTGCCTCTTAATACAGCATCAACAGCACATAGTTGTTTTTAGTATTTTTCCATCAGAACCACACAAACATGCAGACTTATACAAAACATCCACCATTTATTACCTAATTTAAACAACATTTTAAAGCCTGTGGTTAGCTGTGTAGGCCCACAGCCCATCAGAGAATACAGGTTGAAACTGCACGCTCCCTCTTTCATCCAGAAGATGGAGCAATACAGAAACTCAATTACCCAGGATCCTTTACATTTCACACCTAGGTGCAAAACGGTCACGGTCGATTAAGATTAACATAACTTTGTTCAAGAACTCTGGTAAATACCAGGTACAACCGGTTTTTGGGAACTTCCGCTGAGAGACAGTGGATTTTCCCTTTTTGAAGAACAGAAAGGCGACCAGCTTCCCTTCGTATTTCTTCAATTGTCGACAACCTTCTGCTTTATCCTCCAAACTGCGTTTGAGGACCAAAAGCAGACACA